>JAZFAU010000879.1:2500-37418 GCA_037178615.1 Dione vanillae
ACCTGACTTAGGTCGTCGTAGTCAATCAAATGTGCGAAGAGCTATCTCACGTGCTAACCGCACTGATGACCAGAGACAGACAGATCAAGAAAATAGTCGTATTGCTATGTCAGAATTGCGTTCTTTAGTGAGTGACAATGTAGGAGATAGGCTTAGAATGCAACGAGTTCGTGCACATCAAACACATCAACAGCAAGCTAGACAGAATGAAATTGAGCGAATCCGCAGACGCAGAGCTCCTGTGATTCTTGAACGAGCTGCATTCCACTATGATCCGGCAATTGATTATTGTGCCGACAAATCGGTAACAATTGGGGAAATGAAAACAATTTGTAAATATTGTAAGGCGTTAAAATACACTGGTGAATCTACTGGATTATGTTGTGCTGAAGGCAAAGTAAAATTGCCACAACTGGTCCCACCACCAGATCCTTTACGCTCTTTAGTTTCTGGGATTGGAAATGATTCTAAACACTTCTTGACCAACATTCAGAAATATAACAACTGTTTCCAGATGACATCATTTGGTGCTACACATATTATACAAGACAATTTTATGCCCACTTTCAAGGTATTATATAAGAATATTTTTTTATATTATTCAAGTTTGTACTAAAATATATATATCGAAAATAATTAATGGACACATTTTTAAAAATTACAGATACAAGGACAAATTTATCATTTACTGGGAACTCTGTTACCACTACCTGATGCAGATCATCAATTTTTACAAGTTTATTTTATGGGCAATTCAGATGCGGAAATTAATAATCGTTGTGCTCACAATCCCACAGTGAAGAGAACCATTGTCCAACAATTACAAATGTTTCTTCATCAGAATAACAATTTAGTAAACATGTTCAAAATAGCATTGGATCGGATGCCATCTGATAGCCATAATATTATTATTCGAGCTGACAAAACACCTGCCGGTGAACACACAAGGAGGTTCAATTCACCTACCATTGATGAAGTGGCTGTTGTCATTGTGGGAGAAAATTTACAATCTAGAGATATTGTGCTTCATCGTCGGAATAGTGATTTAAAACGTGTATCTGAAACACACAGGAGTTATGATGCACTACAATATCCTTTGATCTTCTGGCAGGGGGAAGATGGATACCATTTTAATATCAAAATGGTAAATCAAGTAACAGGTAAATGAATTGAACAAGATTAAATAACATTTTTAAATTCAATTCATCTAAGTAACAATGTAAACATTTATAATTTTTGATTGCAGGTGCTGAAACCAACAAAAAAGTTAGTTCTATGAATTTCTATTCATACAGACTCATGATCCGTCAAGGTGAAGTAAATCATATTTTGATGTGTCAACGACTTTTTCATCAGTTTTGCAGTTGACATGTATGTCAAAATTGAGACTGAACGATTGACATACATCCGTTTGAACCAACGACGGCTACGGTCAGAGGAATACATCCATCTCCGCGATGCTATAAATGCTGATGGCAATGTGAATAATGTAGGAAGAATGACAATTTTGCCAGCTACTTATATAGGAAGCCCACGCCACATGCATGAATATGCTCAGGATGCTATGTCATATGTTAGGCATTATGGCCGCCCAGACTTATTTGTTACATTCACATGTAACCCAAAATGGTCCGAAATCGAGAAGGAATTACTACATAGCCAAACATCAGTTGATAGACATGACATAACTGCCAGAGTTTTTAAACAAAAATTAAAATCTCTCATGAATTTCTTAATAAAGCATTGCGTGTATGGCCGAGTCCGTTGTTGGATGTACTCTGTAGAATGGCAAAAGCGTGGATTGCCACATGCGCACATTTTAGTCTGGTTAGTGGACAAAATAAGGCCAGATGAGATTGATTCCATTATTTCAGCTGAAATACCAGATGAAATAGTTGACCCAAAATTGCATGCAGTAGTTACTAAACACATGATACATGGACCTTGCGGACATTTCAACTACAATTCACCCTGTATGGTCGACGGTAGGTGTTCCAAGCGATACCCAAGAGACCTGCTTGCTGAAACCATAACGGGAAATGATGGATACCCATTGTATCGTCGGCGATCAGTTGCGGACAGTGGGCGATCGGTAGTTGTGAAGGTAAGAGGACAAAATGTTGATGTAGATAATCGTTGGATTGTGCCATACTCGCCAATATTGTCCAAAGCTTTTGAGACTCACATCAATGTGGAATATTGTAATTCTGTGAAGTCGATAAAGTACATATGTAAATATGTTAATAAAGGTAGTGATATGGCTGTCTTCGGTGTAACCAATGCAAATGATGAAATATCACAGTACCAGATGGGTCGCTATGTAAGTAGCAACGAAGCTATTTGGCGTATCTTTTCATTTGCGATCCATGAAAGACACCCTACAGTAGTGAGTAGTGCAGTTGCCATGTATGTCAAAATTGAGACTGAACGATTGACATACATCCGTTTGAACCAACGACGGCTACGGTCAGAGGAATACATCCATCTCCGCGATGCTATAAATGCTGATGGCAATGTGAATAATGTAGGAAGAATGATAATTTTGCCTGCTACTTATATCGACACCGTAATGAACCAGGATGACGTAATCAAATATCCCACTGAGTTTTTAAATTCACTGGAATTGCCTGGATTACCACCTCACAATTTGCACTTAAAAGTAGGATCAGTTGTTATCATGCTGCGTAACATTAATCAACCTCGACTATGCAATGAAACAAGACTGGCTGTGAAAAGACTAATGAATAACGTCATTGAGGCGACAATCATAAAAGGAAAATACAAAGGAGAGGATGTCTTGATCCCGCGGATACCGATGATACCAACGGACATACCATTCGATTTTAAACGCTTACAATTTCCAGTACGTCTGGCCTTTGCGATGACCATAAATAAATCGCAAGGACAGTCGTTAGAAGTTTGTGGAATCAACTTGGAGTTTCCCTGTTTCGCGCATGGACAATTATACGTCGCGTGTTCGCGCGTCGGAAAACCGTCTTCTTTGTTTATATATTCACCACAAAGCAAAACAAAAAATATAGTTAATGAGAAAGCTTTAAATTAATTAACAGACTGTATTTTAATAGTGTGTGTCTGTGAATATCAAATTTAAACTCTTTTTTCTAAGTAAGCAACATGATGTATCGAAAACTTCCTGCTTGATTTGATTTGTTTGTTTTAAAATCATTTTATACAAAAGATTTAGTTTTTTATTTATCGATGAGGCAGTACGAAGTCTGCCGGGTCAGCTAGTATATATATATATATATATATATATATATATATATATATATATATATATATATACGTATATACATATATATATAAATTAAGAAGAGATTACTTTTAAACAAATGAGTGTTTAATAATAATAATCTGTATCTCTACGTTGCCGTCGTGGAGGGGCTAGTGTGCTCCAATGATTCTTAGAGCTATACTGGTAGATACACTCATGCCAAACAGGTCTAATTTGAGGAGTGAGACAAAAAGAGATACAACCCCATGATTTTTAGAGCTTTACTGGCAGATACACTCAAGCCAGGCAGGTCTAAAATGAGGGACATAATCCAGTGATCTTTAGAGTTCTGCCGGTAGTACACTCATGCCGGGCAGGTCTAAGTTGAGGTACCTAAACAAACACCTATGATTTTTAGAGCTATCCCGGTAGATATACTCACGCCGGACAGGACAGGACAAATGAGGAAACAAAACCCAAGCCAAGGTGAAACAGCATACGCCGAGGGCTTCAAGGTTAAGGGGGTGCTTAGTCTTAAGTATGCGGACTCTGGATACCAGGGGACATTCAGTTTTAATTACCCTTGCCACGGTGAATGCAGGGCTCTACCGTGGTTGATCTTTAAGTCCCTAGCTAATCGTGGGAACAGTATGAATCAGGCAAAAATACCACCTGTTGATTATGAATCTACACAGATTACCTCATCATCTTCTTCGAGATAACTTTTTTCATTCACATCATCATCACCATCATCGTACATACAAAACTCATCAAGATCATCATCAGCATCATCATCGTTAGTAGACGTGACGGAGGCCACCATGGCCGAATATCGTTCACCCGCTACTTGCTTAAAAACTACGCGTAAAAAATGGAGCAATGAAATGAACGAATTCATTTGGCGTACTTATCTCATCATCACACGCTTAGAATACGAAACTAATACATATTTAACTTCCTTACACCAAAAATTCATAAAGAGATTTCCGGAAATGCAAGTCTCCAAACAAAGGATTGGAGATCTACGACGAGCAATAGTTCGTAGAAACCTATTACCAACCACTACACTTGATAGAATCAAATCAGAAGTAAGTAATTATTTACAGACAGCAAATGTAGAATTGCAGACACAAATTTGTCAATCTTCTCCAGAATCAGACATGAATATATTGCAACAACCCAATCGTAGAATGAAATGGTCGAAAGAACTTAACGAGACTTTAATAAAGTATTATTTCTTAGTCACACAAATGGAAACTAATATGACCGTCTGGAGAAAAAACTTAAAAGACAAATTAATACAGCATTATCCTCAAGTATCACACTTATCTGAACAACGAATATCAGATCAAAAGAGAATTATTATAAACAACAAAAGAATTACAGATACACGTCTCCAAGAACTAAAAAATAACGTAGAATATATACTTATCGAAACCGGATATTATAGACCATTAAATAATCAAGACTTGAATTCAAATAGAGAACTTATTGAACAAACAGACACAAATACTGAGACAGAGTTAGAATATATCACACAACATACAGGAGTAGAACACGACACTCTTTCACATACTGTTACACGACAAGAACAAGAACCAAACCAAGCTAGAAATCTCGAAATAGAAGAAACATTCTCTAATACATTAAATTTTTACATGAATAATCACCCTACAACAAGAAATTACACACCCAAACAAAAATCATCTAAAAAATTTGCGACCATCGTTAACTATATTGATAATAGGATTTTACCACATTATGTTAACGCAGATACAGATTTTAAAACTTTACAAACAATAATATATAGTGCTGCATGGACAGCTGCAAAAATTAATGGTTCTAAGATAACTTTCACTGCTGCTGAAAACACAACTAATGTTCGACAAGAACTGTACAAGCCTAAATGGCAAAATAGGTTAAAACGTAAAATCAAAGAATTGCGAGCTAAATTAGGAAGACTTACTCATTATATGCAGGGAAACAGAAGTAGAAGGCTAGATAGAGAGGTAAATAAAATATTAGACCAGCACAGAATCCACACAACACATGAACAACCTAACACAGAACTAACACACTTTGTAGACACACTTAAACAGAAACTATCAATTATCTAACTATAATAGATACCTACTAGTAGATTAAATCGTTACAAAAAATGTACACTCCGCAAAACACAAAACAATCAATTCAAAAACAACAAAAAACAATTCTACCGGACTTTGCAAAACTCTTCTACAAACCAAACATCAGCGATAATAATGAAAATAATAGAAATAATATGAAATTAATAGACGAATTAAAAATTTTTTGGACTCAGATTTGGGAAAACCGTATCGAGCATAACGCAGCTGCAGACTGGATTAATACAGAGAAATCAAATTACACAAACACGAAACAAATGGAATTCGAACAAATACCTATAGGCACTTTTTATAATGTCTTAAAGAAATTACACAATTTGAAACCGCCACGTTCAGACTACATACACAACTTCTGGTATAAAAAATTTACACACATTCATCCATATATTTATAACCACATCAATAAATTCATTAAAAACCCAACAACACTACCTACATACATAACAGAAGGGATTACGTACATGATACCTGTTAAATCAGTGAAGTATCATCTGAAACGTGTCATCGGCAATTCAACTTTGACATATGAAGAGATGGCGACCGTTCTTAATCAAATAGAAGCTTGTTTAAACTCCCGTCCTCTTTCAGTAATAACAAATGATCCTGACGATGCTACAATTTTGACTCCAGGTCATTTTTTAATAGGGGAACCATTGGTGACGGTACCAGATCAGAACGTAGAGTTGGTAAATGTGAGTTCTTTGAGAAGATGGCAACACACTCAACGCATGATTCAATCATTCTGGCGAAAATGGTCAAAGGAAGATCTTACGGAATTCTTACTGAGATATAAATTGTCTCAAAATAATACTCAGATTAAACTGAATGATGTTGTAGTAATTAAAGAGGATAATTTACCACTATCTCGTTGGTTTCATGGCAAAGTGATTGCTACTACCCAGGCTTAGACGATATTGTACGAGTAGTAACATTAAAAACCAAAAATGGTACTATAAAACGACCTGTGTCCAAATTATGTTTGTTACCTGTAGCTGAATAGACAAGCTATTTCATTTAATTGTAATAAATCTAGTAAATGTAATAAATTTAGTGTTATAAGTTTGTATAAAATTAATTATATATAAAAAGGGAAAGGATTATATAAAATAAAAAATAAAACTACAAATATTGTTAGATTAATCTACTTTTTATAAAGCAATGTTATGTTAATATAAATGTTACTATGCATTTCTTTGTTTATAACAAATCTTTGTAAATTTCAAAATAAAAGGCCAAAGTTTCAACTTTGCCCTTGGTGGGCGGTATGTACAAATACATATATAGTTCAATAGTATAATAATAGATGGCGTTACTAGTAGATTAAATCACGCTAACGTTGTGTCGACAGAAAAACTATATATTCGGTAACAAAATTTAATAAACCAATCGTTAAGAAAAATACGTATTGTGTTTTACTCGTGTTTAATACTGCCCTAATAAAAAGTATAAGTGAGTGTAAAGTTCTACAATACCAAAGGATACCAATGACACTACAAACCCAGCACAGTACAGTCCAATGCCAAGAATGCAAGGAATAACTAACAATAGATTCAATAATTCTCAAACAGGTACAAAGTAAGAAAAAGGATTTATATACCATGTATATCGATTATAAAAAAGCATATGATTCTGTGCCTCACTCATGGTTATTAGAAGTTCTCAATATTTATAAAATAGACCCACAGATAAAAATATTTTTAAATAGTATAACTAATCAATGGACAACAAGGCTACACTTAAGGACACCAACAGGAATTATCGCGACGGGGCCCATTAAGATCCAACGAGGTATTTTTCAAGGTGACTTTCTCAGCCCATTATGGTTCTGCCTTGCACTTAATTCTCTATCAAATATATTAAATGTCCTAAAACCCGGCTATACAATTCAATGCAATGATACGTCACCTGAGGTGCAATAATACAAAATTAATCATTTACTTTATATGGATGATATAAAGTTGTATGCGTCCACACCTTGCTGATTTTGCAGATCAATTCTCAACAGATATAGGAATGGAATTCGGTATCGATAAGTGCAAAATTAACTCGGTTAAAGCAGGGAAATTTTTTATTCACTCTTATTCTATACAAGCAGGAGAAACAATTAATTCTTTAGATGGTAATGAAACGTACAAATATTTAGGATACATCCAATCAAAGCAAATACGATATAGAGAAATAAAAGTTAAATTAACTCAACAATTTAAACACAGACTACAGTCTATACTAAACTCTCAATTACAAGCTCGGAATCTAGTCACACTAGATTATTTGCTGTACCTACCCACCGCACGAATTATGGTAGGAATGCCGTACCAACTCGTTTACAATTTACCTACAATACAAAATGTCACTGCGTTGATCCATTTATCGGAACAAAACTATCTTTTAAGAAAAAAGTTATCTCGCAATTACGTCAATGTCGTGATTAGTATTTAAAAACCTTATTGCATGGATCATATGTTACTCGGCGTATAATTGCTTTTAACTATTTCTGAATTCTTCACTATTTAAACTGTTGCTTATTGTGTGGGTTGCTATTTTAAATTTAAATTTAATTAATAAATATTATTATCGTCAAAGTTTGTACTGTACCATTTTAACAGTTACGTTCACTTATATAATAATAAAAATACAAGTATTATTATCATATGACATACTATTATTTATAATATGTATATATATATGTATATATATATATATATATATATATATATATATATATATATATATATATATATATATATATATATATATATATATATATATATATATATATATATATATATATATATATATATATATATATATATATATATATATATATATATATATATATATATATATATATATATATATATATATATATATATATATATATATATATATATATATATATATATATATATATATATATATATATATATATATATATATATATATATATATATATATATATATATATATATATATATATATATATATATATATATAATATTCACAAAATAAATAAAATACACATAAATACACAAATATAGACACATAAATACCAAAAATAATACAAATAAATTTATATACATATAAAATACATATAAATACACAAGTAAGATAAATAAGAAATAAAGAGAAAAAAAGAAAAAAAAATAAAACATATTAAAGTAAATCTGTAATAATAGAAAGCTAACATATCTTTATTGATGAGCAGTAACCTTTTGAAGAAAGAGCTGCTTAACTCGTTTCTTGAATATATCAATAGACATACTGTTCTGAATTGCTATAGGTAACTTATTCCAGAGCAGGACAGCATAAACCGAAAATGATTTTCTCTGGAATTTGGTGATAGAATTTGGTTTGCTGATAGGTATGTCTAGGGTATGTGTTACACAAGGCCGCCGGCGACGGCTCGAGTCAGGGAGGAGGGTAAATCGAGAACGAAGATAAGAGGGAGAGTTAGGATCATTAAGTGTATTAAAAAGGACCGAGAGGATGTGCATATCACGACGAAGTCGGATTGGGAGCCAATTGAGTTGAGCACGGTATTGAGAAATGTGATCATATTTACGTAGGCCAAAAATAAAGCCAATAGCCAAATTTTGTAGACGCTCTAACTTATTAAATTGCTCCTCAGTTACATCTAAATAGCATACATCGGCGTAATCTAGAATTGGTAAAAGTAGAGATTGCGCAAGCATAATTTTAGTTTTGAAGGGGAGAAAAAATTGCGTTTGAGAGGATGATAGGAGAAATGCATACGTTTGCTGACTTCATTGATGTGAGCTACCCAGGACATTTTACAGTCCAAAATCAAACCTAAATTTCTGACTTTATCACAATAAGGGATTTCAACACCAGCATATTGTATACTTGGTACTGATTCCCAGTCTATTTTAGATCTTAACCTGCTGCTACCAATAATTATTGCTTGTGATTTAGTTGGATTTACCTGAAGCCCGAATGATTCTGCCCAGGACTTAATAGCAACGAGGTCTTTATTTAACAATTGAGAGCGTTGGATAGCTCAGTCAACTCGAAGTGCTTATACAATTGCAAGTCGTCTGCATACAGATGAAAGGGAGAAGAGATAACATTTGAGATGTGGTTAATAAATATAGAAAAAAAGCAAAGATGAAAGTACGCCGCCTTAAGGTACGCCAGCTGTCGTATCCAACCAGTCTGATGACGTGTCGTTAGCTACGACACACTGCTGACGTCCGAAGAGATAAGAGTGAAACCAATGTAAGGCTGTAGAAGAAATATTAATTGCACGAAGAGTACCAAGAAGGATATCGAAATCAACAGAGTTGAACGCGTTGCTAAAGTCCAGCAAGACCATTGCAGTGAGTTTGGTATTATCCATTGCCCACCGTGTTCACCATGTCCTCTGTGATATTGAGCAACGCACCAACAGTGCTATGGGAAGGACGAAAACCGGATTGGAAAGGACCTAAGAGATTATTGGATAATAGGAAAGTATAAAGTTGGCTATGGACTATCGATTCCAATACTTTGGACAGGATTGGGAGTATGGAGATAGGACGATATTCCCTAGGGGTAGTAGGATTAGAGGTTTTAGGTAGAGGAATGATTGAAGCTTGATATCAATTCTCATTTCGACTGCCGTACCGCTCGGACGTCTCGATGTCCGCCCGGGAAAGCATTCTAAATCAAGATCATATCGTGCAAGTGCAAGTTATCTTCAGTGGCGCGGGATACGCAATTCCAAGTGAGCAGAGCAAGTAGGCGAAGAGGACCGGACGCAAGTCCGCAACGAGCCGCATCGACGTCGTGTCGTGAGCGGCAATCAACGTTGTGTTAGTGTTAGTGCTAGTGTAGTGCAGTTAGTGCAGGAGCCTCCAGGGACCCCCCTCGAGTGAGTACACATAGTCAGTAGGTTTTTTAATAGGTATACACCCCAGCTCCACAAAACAGGGACGTTAGGACATAGTAGGCACACACCCCTCGCCTTGGCGAGGGGCCAAGCGCAGTAAAAATGTCGGTCCGCATCGACGCGAACGAGCTTCTGAAGTATGTGGCGGAACACATGCCGGGAGCACTAAATGGTCTTTCCAATTATGTCGAGGGCGAACGTAGAGCACAATCACCCGCTACCAGCGTAATAAATGAAAATAATAATAGTCACGCCATCATCGACTCGGACGACGAGGAGATGAAATCCGTCCACTCGGACGATTTTAAGTCAGGGAACGGATCTGACACCGACGCGGCAAAATGTAGGGCCAGCGACTCCGAGGAGGATGACGGTTTCGAGACCGTCAAATCTAAAACGGCCAAACGTAAGGCCAAAAAATCGTTGAAGTCGTCAGGTAAACGCAAACTTTGCGTAGTAACGGCAAGTTCACCCGAAACCTCCCCGCGGAGGAAAAAGGGTAAGGCGCGCACACCTGCGCAGGTAGTCGAGCAGGTAGCCGAGGCCGGTCCGAAACCGGTTTCGCCGACACCTGCATCGGACGCTCCGACCACCGGCCCGGCACCGCGGCCGGCCGGCGTGCGTATAAATAAATTACCGCCACACATCGTAGTGCAGGCCAAAAAAGAATGGGACAATGTCTCAAAGTGGATGCTTGCAAACCACGAGCAGTTCGAATCTGCACGGGCAACGATGCAAGGCATCCGCGTACAGGTGGTCACCGTCAAAGAACACAGGGCCCTTAAGGCACATCTTAGGGAACGAAAAGTAGGGTTCCATTCGTACACTCTCGACGAGGAGAGACAATTGCGGGTTGTCATCAAGGGCATCCCAAAAGAAATAGAGATAGAGACAATTGAAAGGGACCTTAAGTCCCATAGCCTCCCAATTCGCGCGGTCAAAGTCAAAGTCAAAGTCAAAGTCACAACTGCCAGTACTATGGTCACTCGACCAAAAACTGTCACGCGAAACCGCGATGTGTGAAGTGCTTGGAACAGCACGCCACATCTGATTGTCCGCGCAAGGTCAGAGACCCAAAAGTCCCTCCCAGCTGCACCCTGTGCGGCGCTCAGGGGCACCCCGCAAACTACCGCGGATGCCCCGAGCGCCACGCTTGGTCGGCGGGACGGGCGGAAGGACGCATAGGGCTTCGATGCCCCCCTGTCCTGAGCGCGACAATTCTCAGCCACGACCTGTTGAAGCATACAGGCCCGCCCCACTCCCAACGACGAACGCATGGGAGAAAAAGGTGTCTCACGCCCCTCAGGCGACTCAAGCCCCTCAGGCGACACAAGCCCCTCAGGCCAACCAAGCCCCTCAGGCGACACAGGCCCCTCAGGCACCAAGAAGGCAAGATCCTAGGCTCGCGGCCAGGACTGCCCCTACCATTCCGCCAAGGCTACCGGAGCCAAAAATGAACTTCGCACAACATAACGAAGACGGTTTTGAGAGCGACATCGGACTTACGTTCGACTTTTTTGCTATGTTTGACCAAGCAGAAATTCAGGCCTTCGCCGGTGGCCTAAGAAACACGGACGGCGCTTCGCAAGAGCGTTTTAAACTTATCAGCCGACATAGGCGCCTCGCCGCGCAAGTAATGCGCTACCAAGCGTACGAACGATCTAAGCTATTTTAATGGCGGTCAGCAATAGCATAAATCCTCCCGACGTAAGACTCGCGCGAGTCAAGCCGCGTTCCCTTAGTTTAGGTTTTTTTAATGCAAACGGCCTTAGCAGTCAAATGGGGCTAGTCCGAGACTTTGTGACAAACAGACAACTAGACATTTTCTTAGTTCAAGAAACATTCCTCAGAAATAGTAACAGGGACCCTAAAATCGCAAATTACCGTACCATACGTAACGACAGGGACGGACCTAAAGGGGGAACCGTCATCTTTTACAAAAAGACGCTTCACGTCATTCCACTAGACCCGCCGCCGACGCTCACCAACATTGAAGCATCGGTCTGTCAGGTACACATTACTGGACACTCTCCCATCATTGTAGCCTCCTGTTACCTTTCTCCCAATAAGGGAATGCTAGAAGCAGACCTCAAAGCTCTCTTTGACATGGGGGACTCGGTCCTTCTGGCCGGGGACTTCAATAGCAAACATACCATGTGGAACTGTAATTCAACAAACAGTGCAGGGATCGCGCTCGCCGCGATCTTGAGTCTTACCACATCTACTTTTGAAATTCTCACCCCTCCAACTCCTACAAGATTTGGGCCGAGAGGCCGCCCCGATATTCTCGATATAGTCATCCTACAGGGCGTCGCCCTTAGAGTGCGCTCTATCGAAGTTCTAGCGGAGCTAGACTCTGATCATAGACCGGTTATTGTGAAACTGGGGCCTGACTGCCCCACGACCACTTTAAAATCCAAAACGACAGACTGGAGAAAATTCTCGGATCGCCTCGGCATCCCTGAATCGGATCCCTCACCCGACGTACCTGACAGATTCGACTCGGTGGTGGAAGCCGAAGCGGCCATTGATAAGCTCACCAATCAGATAGGTCTCACTCTCGACGAGTGCACTAGGGAAATAAACGTCAATCCTGACGGACAATTCAAGATCCCGCGAGATCTAAGAAAACTTATAAGGCGCAAAAATCTAGCCACTATTGCACATGACGCATTCCCATCCCCAGACAATCGTAGGGAACTGTGGAGACTCCAAAGACAGGTTCAAGCCCGGTTCGAGGAACTCACAGACGATAACTGGGAGCACAAATTAATATCCATTACGCCTTTCCAAAACGCGTTTTGGCAACTCAGTAGATGTTTTAAGAACGACACGGTCGTCCATATGCCCCCTTTATTACGCCTAGACGGAACACTAGCCTCAGATGATCTTGCGAAGGCCGAATGCTTAGCGGACACTTTAGAAGCACAATGCTCTCCGTCAGAGCAACCGTGTGATCCCACCCACGTCGCGATGGTGGACACACAAGTAGAGAATTGGGCGCCGATACCACCAGTGGGCGTACCGACGCGTCCGACGTCCGTGGACGAAGTCACGGACATTATAAAGGGTCTTAATTCGAAAAAAGCCCCTGGATCCGATCGCATCACGAACAAGATCCTGAAAATATTACCACTAGATTTTCTAACGCTGCTCGTAGCTATTTTTAATACGCTCCTCCAGGAGTGCACGTTCCCTGACCAATGGAAAGAGGCGATTGTCATCGGCATTCACAAGTCGGACAAGCCGCGAACTAATCTGGCCAGTTACCGTCCCATCAGCCTTCTCAGCACCTTAGGCAAGATTTACGAACGTATCATCCTTACACGACTTCAGACCTTTGTCGAGGACAGGAATCTTATCCCGCCCGAACAATTTGTCTTTCGAGCCCAGCACTCAAGCGTCCATCAAGTCCACCGCCTCACGGAATTTCTCTTGGGTAGAGCCAAAATAATGCCATCAGCGGCAATATTTCTAGACATCGCGAAAGCGTTTGATAAAGTCTGGCACAACGGCTTGATCTTCAAGTTGAGACACGCAAATGTACCAGACAGACACACACACACCATACCATACGAGACTACTTATCTAGACGCACCTTTCGCTACAGGGTCGAAGGCACCCTCTCTTCAAAACGGCCAATTAGAGCCGGAGTCCCTCAAGGGTCCATTTTTTCCCCACTTCTGTACAACCTGTACACCCATGACATTCCCAAAGCCCCAGGCACAAACCTAGCCCTCTTCGCGGACGACACCGCAATATTCACTTCCGGCCGCATCTCGGTCACCATTGCTGACCGCCTACAGGTAGCTTTGGACCGACTGGGAAAGTGGCTCACAAAGTGGCGCATCGAAGTCAATCCTGACAAAAGCACTTTGGTGTATTTCCCCGTCAAGAAGACGGATTACATGCCCAACGTTCGCCTCTTAGGCAAAATCATTCCCGAGTCGAACACGGCTAAATACCTAGGGGTAGTCCTAGACAGCCGATTGTCATTCAAAGCCCACATATCGTACGTTCGTAAAAAAGCGAATTACGTGACAAGCCGTCTCTGTCCATTGATATGCGCTAAGAGCAAGATGTCGCTCAAGAATAGGATTCGCCTGTATACGACGTGTATCAGGCCAATCTTCACGTACGCCAGCATTGTGTTCGGACACACAAATCTAGATAGGCTGCAAATACTGCAGAATAAATTCTTGCGCAGGGCCATGGGCGCGCCGTGGTTTATGCGCAACGTAGACATACATAGGGATGCTAAATTAGACTCGGTCAAGGAGTTTTGTAGGAAACTCTCGAGTAGCTATTTCGCGAAAGCAGCAAATCATCCGAACCCGCTGGTGGTAAACGCCTGCGCAGACACGTATAACAAGCCGCGCCGTATATGGGCCCCGCGAAGGCCCCGCGATTTATTAACCGACGATGCTGACCCCATCACTAAAGCGAACGACGCAAAGTATGTAGGTAGGGCTATACACTTTCGCAGACGCACACGATATTCACACCGTCCCCGCCGGTGGAGACGAGGTCCTTACTTTTCAGTGACCCGACCGCGCCTCGGCGCAGGCGCAGGCGTCAAGTGCCCTACCCAGTAGGGAATAAACTCCTCCACTACAAACAGTGTACGCAAGCATGGTCCGAGTCTCGCAGGAGGCGCCCTTGCGACACTGTGCTCTTATTTGTTGGTGCCACTCCGTGGTAGCCAAGCCAAGGTCGGAGCTCTTTTAGCTCGGCCTCCCCACGCCAAGGTGACGCTGTAGAGGCCGCAGGGCCAACAGCATACCGAACGAAATACATCCGAACGAAGACGAAGATCATGATACGAGAAAGGAGCAGTTAACTGTCCATGAGAAGTGACGAGGTTGTGGTTAGATACTATAATGAGATCAATTAGAGATGGTCTGCAACTGGGAAAGAAATGTGTAGGTGAGGTTGTCCGAAGAATATGCAGGTTCAAAGAAGAAGCCATTGCCGTTAATGACTGCGCTCTCGAATCGTTTTTTAATAAGCATGTGTTCAAATCACCCATGCAAATAATATTTTCGTAAGTGGGTAATAAATTTTCGAAAATTGTTTCTAAGTCAGCAAAATAATTCATTTTATCGTTTGGACTATAAAGAACACCCAAAAGATATTTTTTATAACGTATCTTAATTTCTAGGAACAGGTACTCAAGTGAACAACCTGTCGGCAGACTATTTGAGAACAAAACAACTTTGGCAGGAATGCTGCTTCGAAGGTAAATACCCACTCCGCCCCCAGCCTTGCCAATGCGGTCGTTACGAAAAAGCTGATAACCTGGAAGGGTACAACTAGTGGATGGTAACGATGGTTTAAGCCAAGTTTCAGACACTAATATGCCATCTACTACGCCGGTGCTAAAAGATGTAAGAAAGTCAGAGTAGTGAGCAAGTATACTCTGTGCATTGATATGCACCAAGGACAGGGAAGTAGGGTTTTTCTCAAAAATCTCAGATAATTGATCAGATAAAGGTAAATTATCACAAAGTGAGGTATTATTACTACTGTCAGCACTTAAATAATCATCAGATGTACAAGATAAATATTCATCTTCATTATTCATATTATATTCTATATAAATAAATAAAAATAATTAAACATATAAAAATATTATAAAATATATGTATATAAAAACTAATAATAGTTTATATAAATTATTTATAGTATATATAATAAACAGAAATAGATGAAAGTATTTAATTCTGAAATATGAAAAGAATATATTTTATTTATTACTATTATAATAATTACACAAAAATTCAAATAAAATACTCATATGCATAAGTTGACTTAACAAATAACATTTCAAAATAATAATAGAAGTTCAACAACAGAACAACTTAACAGAAGTTTTTTTTTTAAAAATAAAAAGGAAAAAGATAAAGTTTAAATGAAAAAAAAAGCAAAAAAATCTTAAGCAAATTTAAAATGTAAACCAGTACAAAGCTGACAAATCAAAAACAATTTTCTGGCCTCAAGACGTCATAAGATATATGTACAGTTATTATTTACTTAGATTTAACTATATAAGTAATAAAGGAAATAACATTGGAGTAGAAAAAGAAATATCACTGCTGTGGTTTATTAGCTTTTTGTTTTCCCATGCAGCTATTAGGGTACCTTGCCACTAGTGATTTTAGCTCTGATGCGGTTGTAATTTTGATCCGGGTCTTGTCAGGTAGAAGCACTACTATTGTACCTTCTGCAGACCAACACTTTTTAATACCGAAGTGATTACGAGCAGCTATGAAGGTTTCTTAGCGACATTTAGTTAAAAATTCGGTAACAGTTATTTTTGAATTTTTTAATGTTGTTTTAGCCTTCCATACCTTGGATCGAGTAAGAGAGTTATTAAATCTCACTAGAATAGGCCTCATTGATTCCTTCTTGGTGCCTAATCTGTGACAGGTTTCAATGTCATCTGGCTTGATATCAGATAATTTCATCTGGTGGTTTAAAATAGTGATAGTTTTCTTAAATATATCTTCATCTTTATCTTCTTCAACACCATGGAAGAGGAGAACCTTTCTCCGGGACTGAGTTTCTATGCGGTCCAAACCCAGGGCCAAGAGTTCCACTTGTGATTTGAGTATGGTAAGAGATTTCCACACAAACGATTTAAATGTGTAATACTCTGTGGCTAAGGCCTTCACAGTGGGGTTTGGAGCAATGGAACCTGCTTGGGGCAGATTTTTTTCAAATTCTCCCATGCGGCAGTTAAATATTGAAGAGAGCTCTTCCATACTTTTCAGAAGTTGTTCGATTGGCGTGTCCATTGTAGATGTGGAATAGTGAGTTTGAAAGAATGTTTAAAGTCAACTTAAGCACAAGTACTTAAACACCAATACATATGTTTTAAATAAAAACAAATATTTCTAAAATCGGAGCACTTAAACCTTAGTTATTAATATATATAGTTATTAATATATATAGTTATTAATATATATAGTTATTAATATATATTTATATAAATTCTTTAATTTTATTATTTGTTTACCCGCACCATTTATTTCGCTCCATAAGGTCTAGTTTCGTTCGATTCGTAACGAGCTTGTCGAGTGAATAGTAAACGCAACTCAAGGTCGCACGCGTTGTCGTATTATAACTTTATTTCAAAAATTATTGTTTGTTTATTGACAATAATTTATTATAATAATAATTTATTATAACGCTAATATCTTTCTAAAATTAATATATTTTTTAATATTCCGCTATTTTTAAAATAACCGCAGTTTTATCTAAGTTTATATAACTTATAATATTTTAATAATTTGTTTTATTACTTTTAAAAATGGTTAGAGGTAAAAAAGAGAAGTTGGTTGACGAGACTCAACTTAGCCTTTTAGAAGCTAAGCGCGATGCCATGTTTAACAGAATGAAAAGTACATTTAAATCCGCAAAATGTTTCGATAGTAATACCGAACAGGCTTTATTGGATGAAAGTTTTAACATTGATCAGTTACGTATTGATTTTGAGCGTTTTAGACTCTTATAATATTTTATTATTAAAAGTTAATCCAGATTTAACTATTGATTATAATTCTTGGACAGAATTTGAATCCATGTATTCCTTTGTTAAACGAGTCATCTCGAAAATTTCCGATGATAAATTAAATGTTATTTCTACAAATACGTCTCAAAATATACATAAATTAAAACCGCATTTATGAGCTATTGAACTTTTGTCATTTAATGGTGATATTCGTAATTGGCCGCTTTTTTATCAACAATTTAAAAGTATAGTTTCACGACAATCATTCATTAAGTGACAGCGAAAAAGTTTTTTATTTAGTAGGTAAATTAACAGATAAGGCTAGGGCCGTATGTTCGGGTTTGTCAATTACCGCTGAAAATTATTTAATTATTTGGAATTCCCTTATAGAAAAATATGACGATCCTCGTTCTCTCGCTTCTGCTTATTTTAATCAGCTGTTAGAATTTAAAGCGCTTAATAATAATAGTGCGGCTGGGCTCGAGTCTTTCTTAAATAAATTTAATTCTTCTGTTGAAGCTCTTAAGCAGTTGAAATTAAACGGTTTAACCGATTTCATGTTTTTACACCTTGCTATACAAAAATTAGATTCCGATACTATTAAATTATTTGAAATTACTTATCGTAAACAAAAAATTCCTTCGTATGAAAATCTTGTAGAATTTATTTAGGAACAAAGTAAAATTTTATCTCGTGGTAATTTAAAATCGAATGATTGGTTAGATAAAAATAAATTTCGCTTAAAGATATTGCCCACGCCTAAATCTGCCACTCGCTCCTTTGTTAATATGGAAGGAAGTACAAATGCATATCATAAGTGTACTTTGTGCAATAATAATAAACATGAGCATTTATATTCGTGTCCTGTTTTTATGAAAATGAACCCGTATGAAAGATTTAGTTTTATTAAAAATAACTTATATTGCAATAATTGTTTAAGTACTAAACATAAAACTTTTGCATGTGCTTCTCAGCACACTTGTAATCATTGCTCGCTAAAGCATAATTCTTTGCTACATTTCAATAATCCTAATAAATCTAATTGTAATGTCGTCGTAAATAAGTCTTCGTAATTAATAAAACACGTAATTTTCCGCGTCGCGTTTCTTCTCCCGCACCCGCTCCCGCTCATGACTCGTCCCGCACTGTGTCGGCCGGTCAATCTGAATGCTCCGGCGTTCAACCCGCTAATAATAATAATATCACCTCTAACACGAATAACGTTCGCTTTTCTGAATCTCATGTAGATTCAAATGTTTCCGCATCGGTTTGAACCATTTCCCGCGATCATATTTCAGGCACCGCTACTACTACCTTGTTAAGTACCGCAAAAATTAAAGTTTATGATAAATATAACCGTACTCATTTCTTGAGATGCTTAGTGGACTGTGGTTCACAAAGTGATTATATCTCTTCCGCATGTTGTAAGCGCTTATCGCTTCCAATTTATTCTCAAAATCGCTTTTCCGAGGTTCAAGGTATAGGTGGAACTTCGAAAAAAAGTTCTCGGAGTATCCTCTATCAAATTTTCATCTCGTTTTGATAGCGAAAAAGAATATAATATACGACCGCTAGTTGTTGAACGTAGAACGACACAATTTCCTGATTCACGTATCGATGTGATCGCGATGAAGGATTTAATTAAAGATACCGCTCGCAGATGATGATTTTTCAAAACCCGGACCTATTGATTTCTTGTTGAGAGTAAATCTATATTGTGATATTTTGCTTTTCAATAAAATTAAAGGTTCCGGTAATTTACCTTCCGCTTTTGAAACCGCTTTAGGTTATATTGTAATGGGTGATGCACCTGTCATCGCTCCTCTTTCACGCACGTCCTCGTTTTATTTATTTACTCGCGAACCTCTTGACACTATTTTAGAAAAATTCTGGTTTACTGAAGAAGTACCAGGTCAAAAATATTTGAGTCCTTCTGAACAGGAGTGTGAGTCTATCTAACACTTATACCACCTCTAGAAATAACGATGGTAGTTTTTCCGTAGCTCTTTCTTTTAAAGACAACCCTGAAAGATTAGGTAATTCTTTCATTACCGCTAAGAAAAGATTGTATTTAGAGAATTTAAAAAAGGGCAAGACCTGTTCGCCTATGCTTCAAAAATTATCTCCTTTCATTCATGAAAATATTATTCGCGTAAGTGGTCGTTTAACTCGTACATCTTTAGATTATTCTCAAAAGCATCCTGTACTATTGCCTAAAAAAGGTCATGTCATAGATTTATTAATTGATTATTATTACCGCGAAAATTGTCACGCTGGACCGCTATTATTAATGTCAATTATTAGACAAAAATTTTGGATATTGTCAGCGCGACATATTATTAAAACCCGCATTCATAAATGTTACCGCTTAAATCCTAAACAGCGGGAAACTTATTTCCCGCTATGGCTGATTTGCCACCGTGTCGAGCAAAGTAACGCTTTCACGCATACAAGAGTCGACTACGCCGGTCCCCTGTATATTACTCTCGCTAGAAAACGCGCCGTTCGTAGTTCGGCGTTCATTTTTAGATGCTTTCAAGAGGTTTCTATCTAGACGAGGACCGTGTAAGTTTTAGTGCAGCGACAACGGTAAAAATTTTGTTTCTTTTAAAGCTTACTTAAACGAGCTAGATATTTTCTTAAAAAATAATGAATATTATAACAACAAAGCACCGCATTTGTTGGAAAATGAATCCTCCCGCCGCTAGCCACTTCGGTGGTATATGGGAGGCTAATATTAAAGTTGTTAAATCGCTACTTTTTCGAGTCATAGGAACTCAAATTTTAACTTATGAGGAGATGCTGACTGTTCTCAGTCAGATCGAAGCTGTGCTTAATAGTCGTTCGTTATACGTATTGAGTACTGACCCTTCTCAGCCTTCTGTGCTTACTCCCGCTCATTTTTTATATAGAACTCCTTTAAATTTTTTGCCCGCTGCTGATTTAACCGCAGAACGACAACAGTTATTCAGTAGATTTTCTTTACTGGACTCTATAGTTCAGTCCTTTTGGAAACGCTTTAAAAATGAATATTTACACACTCTACAAACTAGAGAGAAGTGGAATACTCCCTCTCATCCAGTAAAAGAAGGAACTGTTGTTTTAATTAATATAGAAAATGCACCGCCGTTGCAATGGCCGCTTGCTATTGTAACTAAAGTTTTTCCTGGTAAAGATGGCATCGTCCGCCTAGCAGAAGTAAAATCGAAAAATGGCACTTACGTAAGGCCTATCCTGCGACTTTGTCCGTTACCTTCGCAATAGTTAATATTCAATTTTCCATTTTCTATATTATTTTTTGTATTAATGTATATTATTTTATTATCTTTAGAATTCGCAATTACTTAATTTTCTTAATTTTAAATATTTATTCTTAAAGGAGTTCCTTCACGAACGGGGGGGGGGGGTCTTGTTTAGTATTAAAAAACCCCCACTCGCAATAACTTCCTATTCCTATCCCTTTCTAACACGCACACTATACATATTGCGATCCTTGTCGCACTTCATTCACACGGACGACACGCAAAAGGGCGCTTTCTTCTTTTTACGACTTCGATTATGTCCCCGCTGCAACGTGTGCGTCTTAAAAATTCAAAAATATTAGTATATTTCTCAATATTCGCATCAGTGTTATTAAAATACAGTAGTTCTGTGTATGTAACATAAAGATAACGATAAACAAGGCCTAGCTAGGTGAAGATTGGAAATAACCAGCCGCGGCTGGGCCCCCACGTGCAACCACGACGAAAGGATCCGAGGAAAAATCTTTAACCAAGTAAGTGTGTGATTGTTCTACTTTCCCCAGCTACATATATCTTTATTTTGTCCAATTAAACCCGTACTGTAGCTGGTAAATCAATTTTCCTTTTCTAATCGTTGTTGTTGTCAGTGTCGGCCATTATTATCGTGTTCTTTCACAAATTTTCTATCAAACAAAAATACAGTCCACTACCATTTTTTAATTACCGCTATTATTGTTTAAACCGCACCGAATTGGCGGTGATATTATGATCTTTCGCCGCCAATTCTTTTGTTTTTTGTTTCATCTAAATCTCCGACGCGTACTTATGTCATCCAGCTGAATTACTAAATATCTCGATATTTTAACAATTAAATTACAAAATCTCATGTTTATTGTTTACATTGTTGACATATTGACTGGTTGACATTTGACATTTTTTTGTGTATGATACGCTTCTGTCACAGATGATACATTTCTTTATTTTGTCTTAAACGTTTCTCCACACGCTTAACATTGTACTGTTTAATTAATATTGTATTTTTTTTATCATTATTATTTATTTTTGTTTTGTTCAATTCACATTTCATTTGTTGTTAAATTTAGTTTTATGTTTGGTTTAAGTCTTTTAGAGCTAGCAGAGGGGTGATACAAAGTTAGTGTTTGTTCATATATGGCAACCCCGAATAGTTAGGGTCTTGTGCCAACTCCCGGCGCGAGCGGTTGTAGTAGTAGTCGAGAAGTAGTAAAAGGGGCACGTGAGACGGCCGACGCGAGCGCACGTCCTTCCTGAATCGATATATTAATTAGCGGTGTGATTTTCCCTCAGCCTTATTTGATTTCCCTTTTGTGTATTCCCTCTTGATATTGAACCTGACAAAGACAAACCTACAAAAGATAATAGTGCAAGTAACCCTAAGTGAAGAAGACTAATGTGAAACATTCCACGGTGCCGTGAACAATCAGTGTTTGTGTTGTGAATTATGAAGATAAGGTACTGTACAATTTCTATTATCCTAAGACCGACTATAAGGTAAATAATTAAAAAATAAGCTACCCCTCAGCACGCTTCCACAATTGCTGAACCAACCCTACCCTCTATTCAATATATATTTTTGAGTAGCAGAACGCAGTTCATTATAATACTACTATACATTTTCTGGTAGCAGAGCGTGGTTTCATCCCTCTGAGTCCCCTTGATTATAGCGTGGTTTCATCCCTCTGAGTCCCCTTGATTATAGCGTGGTTTCATCCCTCTGAGTCCCCTTGATTATAGCGTAGTTTCATGCCTCTGAGTTCCCTTGATTATAGTGTTATTCTCCCGTTTTGGTATTTTGGCTCTTAATTTGGTACCTAACGCATAATTACAATATAATTTACTTGATTTCCTAACCTTTTAAAACGTGTTCGCATCGAGTTGTTTAAAAAAATATAACGCAGTCGCGGGTAGAATCGTAACGTCGCGCGCTCGCCTTGCCGCATACTACGCGTTTCATTCGAGTATGCTCGTGAATTATATTTTATTATAAATAATATTATATGAAATTTTTATACATATAATATTGAACATATAATTGTGTAGGGTGAATGTATAATGTGTAAAATATATAAATAAATATTGAATATAATTTATATATTAAATATAAAATATAATAAATACACATAATATGGTTACATATATTTTATAATATTACGCCTATACGTTATTACCTATCCCGTTTTAAATTATAATTGTTAGTTAAAATATTTTAATATAATTTCCTTAAAAAACTTACTTACTTTAAAATATTATCCCTACACTTTTATTGTTACCCTTTTTTTTATTTTTATTTAAATGAAGTTTAAGCCTTAATTGTAGTCATATTATATATCATACTAGCTGACCCGGCAGACTTCGTACTGCCTCATCGATAAATAAAAAACCAAATCTTTTGTATAAAATGATTTTAAAACAAACAAATCGAATCCGTATTTAATAACAAAAGAATTTATTGAATAAAGCAGGAAGTTTTATTATTATTTTCGATACATTTATAAGGTTTAAATTTGATATTCACAGACACATTATTAAAGTACAGTCTGTTAAATTATTTAAAGCTTTCTCATTAACTATATTTTTTGTTTTGCTTTGTGGTGCGTAAATAAACAAAGAAGACGGTTTTCTGACGCGCGAACACGCGACGTATAATTGTCCATGCGCGAAACAGGGAAACTCAAAGCTGAGTCCACAAACTTCTAACGACTGTCCTTGCGATTTATTTATGGTCATCGCAAAGGCCAAACGTACTGGAAATTGTAAGCGTTTAAAATCGAATGGTAAGTCCGTTGGTATCAACGGTATCCGCGGGATCAAGACATCCTCTCCTTTGTATTTTCCTTTTGTGATTGTCGCCTCAATGACGTTATTCATTAGTCTTTTCACAACCAGTCTTGTTCCATTGCATAGTCGAGGTTGATTAATGTTACGCAGCATAATAACAACTGATCCTACTTTTAACTGCAAATTGTGAGGTGATAATCCAGGCAATTCCAATTTAAAAACTCAGTGGGATATTTGATTACGTCATCCTGGTTGATTACGGTGTCGATATAAGTAGCTGGCAAAATTGTCATTCTTCCTACATTATTCACATTGCCATCAGCATTTATAACATCGCGGAGATGGATGTATTCCTCTGACCGTAGCCGTCGTTGGTTCAAAAGGATGTATGTCAATCATTCAGTCTCAATTTTGACATACATGTCAACTGCAAACTGATGAAAAAGTCGTTGACACATCAAAATATGATTTACTCATGATCCGTCAAGGTGAAGACCTTGACGGATCATGAGTCTGTATGAATAGAAATTCATAGCACTAACTTTTCTGTTGGTTTCAGCACCTGCAATCAAAAATTATAAATGTTTACATTGTTACTTAGATGAATTGAATTTAAAAATTTTATTTAATCTTGTTCAATATTATTATGTATCCATCTTCCCCCTGCCAGAAGAACAAAGGATATTGTAGTGCATCATAACTCCTGTGTGTTTCAGATACACGTTTTAAATCACTATTCCGACGATGAAGCACAATATCTCTAGATTGTAAATTTTCTCCTACAATGACAACAGCCACTTCATCAATGGTAGGTGAATTGAACCTCCTTGTGTGTTTTGGTGTGCAGGCTTGGTGCAGGTGTTTTGTCAGCTCGAATATTAATATTATGGCTATCAGATGGCATCCGATCCAATGCTATTTTGAACATGTTTACTAAATTGTTATTCTGATGAAGAAACATTTGTAATTGTTGGACAATGGTTCTCTTCACTGTGGGATTGTGAGCACAACGATTATTAATTTCCGCATCTAAATTGCCCATAAAATAAATTTGTAAAAATTGATGATCTGCATCAGGTAGTGGTAACAGAGTTCCCAGTAAGTGATAAATTTGTCCTTGTATCTGTAATTTTTAAAAATTTGTCCATTAATTATTTCCAATATATATATATTTTAGGACAAACTTGAATAATATAAAAAATATTCTTATATAATACCTTGAAAGTGGTCATAAAATTGTCTTGTATGATATGTGTAGCACCAAATGATGTCATCTGGAAACAGTTGTTATATTTCTGAATGTTGGTCAAGAAGTGTTTAGAATCATTTCCAATCCCAGAAACTAAAGAGCGTAAAGGATCTGGTGGTGGGATGAATTGTGGCAATTTTACTTTGCCTTCAGCACAACATAATCCAGTAGATTCACCAGTGTATTTTAACGCCTTACAATATTTACAAATTGTTTTCATTTCCCCAATTGTTACCGATTTGTCGGCACAATAATCAATTGCCGGATCATAGTGGAATGCAGCTCGTTCAAGAATCACTGGAGCTCTGCGTCTGCGGATTCGCTCAATTTCATTCTGTCTAGCTTGCTGTTGATGTGTTTGATGTGCACGAACTCGTTGCATTCTAAGCCTATCTCCTACATTGTCACTCACTAAAGAACGCAATTCTGACATAGCAATACGACTATTTTCTTGATCTGTCTGTCTCTGGTCATCAGTGCGGTTAGCACGTGAGGTAGCTCTTCGCACATTTGATTGACTACGACGACCTAAGTCAGGTGGTCTTCTCCTCGGCATCGTATAATATAAATAAATTGTAATTAATCAAAGTGAGAAATTTCCCGCTTATTTAGCAGTAAAGTGTCACTAAAGCACAAAAAAAGCACATTACTTGGAATGTCACTATCACAAAGGATCACCAAAGTAAAGAAAGTTCTCGCGCACGTATCCACAAAGATAGATATAATATCGTAATACTTTTTTCCATGTTCTGAAATGCGACAGGATGGATTGACATATTAGTTGGTTGTCAAATCTAATGTCAAATATTATGATTGCAGTACAAGTATTTTGAGACTATGCAATTTTCTTCTGTTGAGTTTCAGAACGCGATATTTGATCCTCCAACGCGCACGCGAATTTGAACTTTATGCAGCGGTAATAAATTACAAATTGACTCTCCATTTTATTTAGAAAACGTTTGTATGGGAAATAGAAAAATGCTGTTTTGAGGATTTTCCCGGCAATTATTCGAATTTTTTTCACCTTTTAAACCTTCCCTAGACCTCCACGAATAATTCAAGACCAAGATAAGATAAATCCGTTCAGCCGTTCTCGAGTTTTAGCGAGACTAACGAACAGCAATTCATTTTTATATATATAGATTATTTTGTTATATTGCGATATAAGTAGATCGCCGACTCGACGCGTCCCTGACCTCGACCGTAACTGGTTTCTTAACTCGCCCGTAGTTGTGGATTCATTGTTTATTACGTGTTTATTATTTTTTTAATATTTTAGTTGAGTTATTTGTTTACTTGATTTCTGATTTCGCCCGTTGTTAGTGGGTTCATTGTTTATTACGCGTTTATTAATTTTTTTGATAATTTAAAATGGCTACTCATGATGAAACAGTAAAATGTTCCTTATTTACGGAAAGCGCGGAATATAGAAAAAATATAGGTGTGATACGCTTTGTTTCCGATTGGATTACCGATACCTCGGAACTTCTTGGTACTTCTAAAATACCTAGATTATTAGTTAGGTTCAAGGATTTAGATTCTCATTGTACTTCATTTGTAACCGCGTCCTCAGTGCTCCTGGGTGAGTTAGACCCGGCTATCGATTACCAAGAAATTAGTTAAAAAAAAAGAAATGCGTTTAGTAAATAAGAAAATAGACGACCTCCGGGTGCGTCAGTTAGAGTTGTGCCCACCTGCTCCCGTAGTTGATCCTGTCATAGCCAGTACACCCGTAAGAATGAGTAATAAAAATATACTGAGCGAACTCCTTATAATAGATTACCTGATTTACCTATCCCTAAGTTTGATGGACGTCCTGACTCCTGGATAAGTTTTATTGATCAGTTTGACAGTGTGGTAGATTCCAACACCATTTAACCCCCACAATGAAATTACAGTACTTGGTTGGATCCTTAACAGATGAACCTAAGCAGTTGTTGCTACATTTAAAAATTGAAGAAGGCAACTATGAAGTTGCTCGTGAGTTGCTGAAACTGCGATATCACAATACACGGGTTCTTGCTGATACCTACATAACCCAGATACTTACCCTGCCGGAGATTTCGAATAAATTTACAGGTTTGAGCGCGGCCTTCTTGAACCCCTTGTTAACTGCCTATCGCTGTTTAGAACGTTTAGAGTTATCCGTTTCCTCATGGTCTTATATGTTAGTACATATATGTTTGACTAAGCTTCCCTCTGATTTGAAATCCCGTTTTGAGCGTTGTTATGGCGGTGACGCTGATGAATTACCTACCTTTAAAAATCTTACTACTTTTTTGAAAGACGAATGTCGTCACCATGACAACGTTGGCAACACCTCCCTTGTAGATTCTAACCTGACGAAATTTAAAAGTACTGTACCTAAACATACTTACTTTGCGGCTCCTCCCTCCCCTAGATAATAGACAAAAAATGTTACCTGTAATAAATAATAGTAAAAAATGTTACCTGTGCGCTTCCTCTTCCCATTACCTCCGTGAATGTCCCGAATTTAGAGCTATGAATCCTAGAGAAAGATCGGGATTTGTAAAACATTCCCGGTTATGTTATAGGTGTTTGGACAAACATTCAATTCTTATGTGCAAGCGGGACTACAAATGTTCAACCTGCGGTCGCTCATCCCATCACACTATGCTATGTTTTAATGATTCCCGTAACCCAATGTATCCCACCTCATCCAATCGCAATTATAATTATAATTCGAAATTTAATAAACGCAATTATCCGCGGACCTGTCCTGCTTCTACCCGCGGTCCCCATATGGACGGGGGCCAGCATAAGAAATATTCCCCTTCGCAACTCCAGCGCTCCCCCCAACGACATTCCCAGAGAGCTTCTCCCCCCAGAGAAAATGCTCCGCCCCAACCTAGACAGGTTGAAAATAATATAAGATATCGTGATAATTCCTATAATAGAGAAGATAGACCCACATAGCTAGATACTTGTATTACTCCCCCCTTCCCCTTGCCTGAATATCTCACCCAATTCCCTTATATTATTGCCTACTGTTAAATTACACGTTAAAACTGCTAGTGGTTATTATATTGAAGCGCGTGCCTTATGTGATACCGGTGCCCAGGGTTGCCTCATTACAACCGATCTTGTTGTTAATTACCTCAATTTGACCATCTCCCCCTCCTGTGCCCCTGTACGTGGCATAGGTAATATTCCTTTAGTGGTTTCCCGTGGTTCTATTTCCCTGTGTTTTAAACCTTTGTATAATTCCTTCCCTGAGGTGTCAACCTCTGCTATAGTTATAGATGTGATTGCCGGTACGCATCCTGAGTTTGAGTTCCCTGAGTCTGTGTTTTCTCCTAATAGTGATTTTTCCCTTGCTGACCCTACCTATAATAAGCCTGGCCCGATAGATATACTATTAGGTGCTGACGTGTTCGGCGCGCTTTTTTACAAGATAAAATATTTAACTTTTAACGGCCTTACTGCTTTATCTACAATTTTTGGTTATATTGTTTGCGGTCCAGTCGCTGCCGATTATGGTGAATTAGAGCCCCCCATGACTGGAATATCCTTATCCCGTCTCATCGAGAGATTCTGGAAGGTCGAAGAGACCCCTCAACCCATGATTGCTAACCCCTTAGATAACGATGGTGAGATTTATAAATTGCAACCGAAACTTATCCGCTGAGCTATTTGTTTCCTTATCCACCCAAGAAAGAACGTATGCCCTCCTGTATTTAGAAAAATTAGTACAGTCATATTGTTTTTCTGATGAGCTGAGTTTGTTAAAACGTAGCGTTTCCTTGCGGTCCTTCTCTAAGACGACTCTCACTCTTTCTTGACAAGAAAGGAATCATCAGAGTCGGTGGTCATTTACGAAACTCCTTAACGTTCGAGGAATTAACTACGATTTTTTGCTACAGTTGAAGCGGTATTAAATTCCCGGCCGTTATGTCCCTTATCTAATGACTCTAACGATCTAGAAGTTTTGACGCCTGGTCATTTTTTGATTGGCCAACTTTATAGTGCTTTGCCGGAGTATCCCTATAACAATGTAAAAATTAATCGTTTAACCCGTTTTCAAGTAGTGCAACAGATAACTCAACATTTTTGGTCGCGGTGGCAGTTAGAGTACCTATACACTCTGCAGACTAGGCAGAAGTGGACTGATCCAGTGAATCCTCCAACAGTAGGCGAGCTAGTCCTCATAAAAGATGATAATTTACCCCCTTTACAGTGGTGACGTGGTCGCATTTCCCAAATTTATCCCGGTAAAGATAGCGTTGTGCGTGTGGTCGATGTTAAGACATCGACAGGTATCCTAAAGAGAGCCTTAACCAAATTAGTTCGTCTACCTATTAGTTACCTACTCCCATTTTCTCGTAAACATTAGATGTTTAGGGCGGGGGCTATGTTTGTTCATATATGGTACCCCGACTAGTTAGTGTCTTGTGCCAACTCCCGGCGCGAGTAGTAGTCTTATGAATTATGAAGATAAGGTACTGTACAATTTCTATTATCCTAAGACCGACTATATAAGGTAAATAATTAATAAATAAGCTACCCCTCAGCACGCTTCCACAATTGCTGAACCAACCCTACCCTCTATTCAATATACATTTTCGGGTAGCAGAACGCAGTTCATTATAATACTATATACAATTAGATTTGTTTTTTTTTTAATTTTTGCTGGCTATTAATATATTTTTTAGGATATTAAAATTTAATTGCCCAAACATTTATATATTTATTATAAAATAGTTTATCACTTTTTTATTATTTATTTAATAGAATATATATATTTTTTTTATATTTTATTATTTATTTATTATATTATTTTATACATTTATATAATGAATAATTCGGCTACAAACACTTCGGACGATACTTATTGTCAGTCTACGCCATCCTTATCATCTGACATCGGCATCCATAGCACCTCTGACCCACTTAACATTATTTGGATGAGACTTTCGCAACCTCGGCTAAACATTTCAACGTGGTACATATCAACGCACAAAGTGTTCCTGCCCATTATCCTGACCTTTTGCCTTCTTTTGACGTCAAAAACATTCATGCTATCTTAGTCTCCGAAACTTTTCTGAAACCTTCCTTACCATCCACATCCTATGCATACCTGGCTTCCATCCTTTTCGCAATGACCGGACAGGGAAGGGAGGTGGTGGAGTGGCTATTTATTTACGTAGCCATATACCATTTAATATACTCGATAAATCTCCAACGTTATACTCAAATACTTTTGAACATATTTTATTGAAGTGTTATTTGGTACTTTGTGTGTTTAAGTTACTACTTGGTGTATTTTATAGTCCTTCACTCCACATCAATTATTTAATTCATTTGAAACTTGTTGGATAAGTATGTACGAAATGCTGATCACACTATCATAATGGGAGATTTTAATACTTGCTTACTCAAAAATGACTGGCGATCTAAGCGACTTGAAAATATTTTTAATAGCGCTAACCTTAACCTACTACGCACTAATGCTACCCACTATTTTCCCATGCAACTCCGTCTCTCTTGGATTTGATGATGGTTTCCTCTCGTGAGCAAATCGTAAGATTTGGTCAGCTCTGTGCTGAAGGTTTCTCATATCATGACCTTGTGTATATGACATATAAGATTCGCACACCGAAAGTTAAACCCACAGTAATCATGCGTAGAACTTTTAAAAATTTCAATAACGAAACATTCCTCCAAGATTTAAATCAAATAATGTTAATGTTAATGAACAAATTATTACATTTAATTCTATTTTGATAGAGCTCTTTGATGTGCATGCTCCTCTTCGACTCATAAAACTTAAGCATCTGCCAGCCCCATGGCTAACAGATGAGATAAGAAGACTCATGGCAAAGCGCAAGAAAGCTAATCGAAATATAAGGGAAATCCTATTGAAGAAATTTTAATAGGTTCAAAAAACTACGGAATCGATGCAATAAAACTTGCAGAAATGCACAGCGAACTTTTATCCACATTCCATAGAAAACAGCAGTACTGCCAGAGTTTAAAAGTTCCTTGCTTCGATGGGTATTGCAAACTACCGAAAAACTACTACCAGCATTAAGCGACAGAACGGATCTCAATGAAATCAATAAACACTTTACAACCGTCAAATTATTGAATCAAAACATAAAAACTGATACGATAAACTCTATTCCTTTTACACCCTGTCCTTCGTCCTTCCATTTTACGTCTGTTTCTACTCGTGATATGAAAAACAATACTAGCCATTAAATCTGACGCTGTTTGTAGTGATCAGGTCAGTCGGAAAATGATTCTTTTAACTTTTAACACCGTACTCCCTGTCCTATGTCACATTTTCAACCATTCCCTTAACTCAAATACTTTTCCAGCTACCTCGTCCCAGGCGATAGTTATTCCTATCCCAAAAGTACCCAAACCCCATCTTCTTTTACAGACTATTGCCCGATTTCCATCCTTCCGTTTCTGTCTAAAGTACTAGAACGTATAGTCCATGAGCAGCTTTCCTCTTTCCTGACAAAGAATCAATCCTGTCTCCGTTCCAGTGGGGATATCGCCCACACAGCACTGTCACTGTATTAAATAAAGTCAATGACGATATTAGACTTGGAATCGATAATAAAAAGGTCACTATACTTGCTCTTCTAGACTTTTCTAATGCTTTTAATACTGTTGACTTCGATATCCTTTTAGTAATTCTTAAATCCCTTAACATTTCGTCAGAGGCTATTGAATGGTTTTTTCTCTTATCTGACCGTTATCAATACATACGTTTAAATGATAATCGATCATCAGTGTGCCGTCTCAGTGCTGGCGTTCCACAGGGGGGAGTCCTTGCCTTTTTTCCCTTTTCTCTTTTCCATCTTCATCAATTCCGTTACTAAGCTGTTATCCTTACCATTTCACTTATATGCTGATGACTTGCAGACTTGCTGATGATCACTTAAAGTGATAAGGCCGCCTTTTCACATTTTTATGTATTTGAAATGTTTCGTCATATTCCAAATTTGGTGTGAAATAAAGTTTATTTTTTATTATTATTATTATTCATTGATTATTATTTCATTGTTACAAAGATTAAATCTAAAATTTTGTTTTAAAGTTGTATGTTAAATTAAATTGTTTTAAATTATTAAGCGATATAAAATCAATGAGGGAACTTTTCAAAACGCAATTGTTGTAATTAGAAGCAGTTGCGCCTACTGTACCCACAGAAGGAGACCAAATTATGTCGCTGAGATTGAAGTCAATTAAAGTGAAGTTATTATTCATGGCCATTATATTATTATTAGCGTTTTCTATAAAATTTTCTAGTATTTTAGTTTTGATTGGAGGGGGCAAATAAACTACACAGAAATGCAGAGACTCTGCAGTATTTACCTTTATAGCTACCCACAAATCTTCGCAGTTACTTTCCCAGTCAGTTTCACGATGTGAGGGAAGTTTTTTAGAAACGGCTATAAGTACACCTCCACCAGTCTTTTTATGATTACGTATTGAAGAAGAATATCGGTCACGTCTGTAAACAAGGTATCTGTTGTTAATAATTTCAGAATCAAAATATCATCATTAAGCCAAGTCTCAGTCAAAAATATAATATCAAAATCATTGTTTAGAATTTATTGACGTATTTCGTTCGTGCTAGATCTTAATCCTCTTACATTTTGATAGTAACAGTTGATTGAATCGAATTGTGAATAAAATCAATACAAAGAGACATGCATATAAATAATTAATAATGATCAAAATAAGTAATTGTAAATCATGACTAGATGTAAAATTTAATCTAAGTTATTTAAACTATCCAGATTTCTAATAAACTTATATTCCAAGGTTTCATTCTTTCGCATAAAGACTTGTCCCCGTTTAACCCAAACAAATCTGTAATTAAGTGCCTTCGCTTTAAGTCGAGCTGCGGCATGTAAAGCTTTCTGGTTTGGAGAGAGATGTTCTACTACATAAATTGGCTTATGATCGCCCCCTAATCCTGCCTGACTTGAGTTGAGTTTATCATTTTTAACTGCATTTTATTAAATTTTATTGTAGCTGCTAACAACTCGTTACGAATTCTAGGACAACTGAATTTTACTAAGACAGATCTTGGTCTTGTGCTAGTTTTTTCTATTTTAGCGATACGAGTGCAGAGATGGATATCAGGTTCATTTAAGTTGAATTTAATTACATTTGAAATCTGTTTAACCACGGTGATTAAGTTTTCATTCCTATGCTCAGGAAGACACTGAATTTCTAAGTTGCTTGCCCGAGATTGTTGCTCTATTTGAGAAAGTCTAGCAATAAGAACATTGAGATCTGTGTGCAAGATTTTGTTGTCCGCTTCTAGCTGATTAATAGATATATTATTTTGCATTTCATTCTTCATTTTTTCGTGTTGCTGTTCATAAAGGAAATTGAGGTGGTTACTTCGGCTATTTGGTCGGATATTTTCTTTAATTTAAATTCGAACTGAGAAATAATACTTGATTTAAAAACGTCGAGTAGATTCATGAGCTCCTCTCTGATGACCTTGCGAACTTCAGCCAAAGTCAGATCGTTTGAATCATTTTGTGAAGTAATAGATGACCTCTGTTTATTGCGAATACTTACGTTCATATTTGCTTCCTGTTTATTTATATTGGTAAGAACTCGTAACGGTGTGTTTGAGTTATCTTTTCCCGCTTGAGGACGGTTGCATGCAGGGCAGTACCACGTTGATTTAAATTCTTTGGAAGGGCCGAGTATTCCGTTTTACTCGAAATGACACAAGCGAAGTGATATTTTTTGTTACATGATTTGCAAATTAACAATTCCCTCGATGTCTGTGAACTGTTACAACACTCAAACCTAATCTTGCCTGTTGGTACTTTATTTGAGTCACCTATTTATATCTTTGCGTATTTGCAGTTCAGATACTATTCTGGTTGGTATTTCTAAAGAAATAGTTTTGGAACAAATAATGAAAAAAACATAAATTAGGAAAAGACATAAATTATGGACGACGGCTTCGACAAGACGCGAACCCAGGACATGTCGCATCAGCGTCTTGAAGTCGCTTCTTAGCACCGTTTGACCAATGTCAAGATAATAAATTATACGAAAATTGTGATGACAATGTGCGTGTGACGTGCGGGAAAAATTACAAGAGAAGAGCCTGGTTTATTAAACATCTTAACACATCATGGTGTCGAAGTACGGCAGTCGTCGGTAAGCTCTTCGACTATCACTGCGGATAGAGTTGACCCTCGTATGTCCCATGGTGAGCCATTGAGTGAAAAATATCAGGAGTCCATAATCACCCGGACACGTTTTAGCATTCCTAATACTACACGACGACCAATTAGCGTTCCTGTTAGTGCATCGGGGCTCGAAACAGGAGTTAGACTTGCAAGTAGAAACTTTCCAAAAAACTATTTACGACTATTTTAATGATATATATTCATCTCCAAATTATTACGCTCATAAAAATAAAGAAAACGCGTTTAAGTCGAAAATGAGGAGGAAAAAAGAGAACTAAAAAAGAATCTTCGTGCGGCCAAAGCTTTAGGCGATAATCATCTAAGTCATCAATTGTCTAGGGCGCTACGGTCAATCCTGAAATTAATTCAGAGGATATCGTTACAGATCGCGGAACGTCATAATAATTTCGATCGGGCTAAACACGAGGTTGCTTTCTATAAAAATCCTTTCAAGTACTCAAAAAACATTTTTAAGGAAGATAGGGGTAGGCTTCTCTTGACCAATGAGGCAACTTATGAACATTATAAAAGCACATACGAAGTGCCCAATATAAAAAAACTATATAAAGAGCCAAATAAACAACGACCTGAAATTCCTCACATTGAATTTCAAGATGACCCCCCAAA
>JAZFAU010000880.1:0-37400 GCA_037178615.1 Dione vanillae
TTTTCGATTGAACCATTCATGTTGATTTTAGTGGGACCTTTGCCCACTACGGAAGATGGATATAGATATTGTTTGACAATAAAACCGACGCCTAGAGGGCCCGGGAAGGGGTTTCCAATTAAGAATATTTTAGCGGAAACCGTTGCTAAAACAATTTATAAGGGGGATATTTTTCGTTTCGGTTGTCCTTTAAAACTTACTTGACCAAGGTAGGAAATTTTTTAAAGTTCTTATTCTTATCGCTTTTAAAGTTTAGGGGCATTAAAAAATAAAGGACTACGCTTATCATCCACAGTGTAACGGTATCGGGAACGGTGGCATAGAGCTCAAAAAGTTTCATTTTCGGCTGGGTTTAAAATATAATTCGTCGTTTTGGGTTTTGACGAATTCCCAAACGGTCATGTTAGGTTTGCGATCAGCAATAAGATTGGGCAATATACAAGCGCCGCCAAAAGGGTATAGGGGCAAACTTTACGTTTGCCTGGCGTTTTTTATACACCAAGTTTTATAAAAATATTCAGATTTACTTGTGTAAATAAAATACGCGAAACTTAAATAATTTGAGTCCAGTACCTTGTTAAATACTACTTCTAAATCCTTTTTGTCCATCCAGACCAAAAAAAGCAAATTTTGTTTTTTTCGGAGCTGTAAAAAACCGCTGCAGCCCACTTATGTTGGTCCATACCGTGAAATTCAAAGAAAAAATGTGTTTACTTTACAGTTTCCGAAAATCAAAAAACTTTCTATAGATAGTTTAAAAAACCTGCGTATTTATTAGGGGATACTTTTCCTAGTGATCATAAAAATTCAATTTCTAATTTTTTTAAAAAAAATATTAGAAATAAAAATCATAAAAAGCTCACAGTATGTCACTTGAACCAACCTACGCGTTGGTCGAGTCAAAAAAAACCATTGCGATTTTTTTTAGGTCAATGAACTTCATCGCTTACAAAATAAAATTGTCTTAAAATTGTAGCGATGGTATAGTTATTGTTTTGCAATTTGTAAACCCGAGCCAGTTGCCACTGCATTGAAAGTTGTTATTGTATTTACTGTCATAACGGTAATATAATTTTAATTTTTCTTTAATGTTTAAAGCTAATTTGACAAAATTTTTTTTTTATTGTATTCAATCAAAATTTATATTTTATTTTTTATCTGTATACTCTATTGGGTAATTAAAAAAATATGTTTAGAATTGTATACTTTATGGGTTTATAAAAATTTATTTAATTTTTTTTAAGGAGGGGGGTAAAGTAGGGACGTATGACTCACATTTTTTTATAAAATTTTATTGTGAACTTGTAACTTCAGTCGTCGTCTTTAGACGCTCGAACAATAGTCGTTAAAAACCTACCATATAAAATATGTATTTTTATAATTAGTCGTCCGAAAAAATTCCTGAATACGTGTTTGTTTTATTAAGGACTTCTGACTCAAAAATGTGTATACAAAAATTTTATATAAAAAAATAAAAATACACAAACTTGTATTTCTCCCCCCTTTCCCCCGCCTGAATATCTCACCCAATTCCCTTATATTATTGCCTACTGTTAAAATTTCCTTTAAAAATGCTAGTGGGTTTTTATATTGAAGCGCGTGCCTTATGTGATACCGGGGCCCAGGATTGCCCAACAACTGATCTTGTTGTTAATTACCTCAATTTGACCATCTCCCCCTCCTGTGCCCCTGTCCGTGGCATAGGGAATATTCCATTAGTGGTTTCCCGTGGTTCTATTTCCCTGTGATTTAAACCTTTGTATAATTCCTTCCTGAGGTGTCAACCTCTGCTATAGTAATAGATGTGATTGCCGGTACGCATCCTGAGTTTGAGTTCCCTGAGTCTATGTTTTTCCTAATAGTGATTTTTCCCTTGCTGACCCTACCTATAATAAGCCTGGCTCGATAGATATGCTATTGGGTGCTGACGTGTTCGGCGCGCTTTATACAAGATAAAATATTTAACTTTAATGGCCTTACTGCTTATCTACAATCTTGGTTATATTGTTTGCGGTCCAGTCGCTGCTGATTATGGTGAATTAGAGCCCCTCATGACTGGAGTATCCTTATCCCGTCTCATCGAGAAATTCTGGAAGGTCGAAGAGACCCTTCACCCATGATTGCTAACCCCTTAGATAACGAGTGTGAGATATTTTTTAAAAGTACAACCTCCCGTCACACTGACGGTCGGTTCATTGTGAGGCTCCCCTTCCTCTTTAACTTTCGTAAGCATGCCCTCCTGTATTTAGTAAAAATAGTACAGTCCATATTGTTTTTCTGATGAGCTGAGTTTGTTAAAACGTAGCGTTTCCTTGCGGTCTTCCCTAAGACGACTCTCACTCTTTCTTGACAAGAAAGTAATCATCAGAGTCGGTGGTCGTTTACGAAACTCCTTTAACGTTCGAGGAATTAACTACGATTTTTTGCTAAAATTGAAGCAGTATTAATTCCCGGCCGTTATGTCCCTTATCTATTGACCCTAACGATCTAGAAGTTTTGACGCCTGGTCATTTTGATTGGCCAAACCTCTTAGTGCTTTGCCGGAGTATCCCTATAATAATGTAAAAATTAAATCGTTTAAACCCGTTTTCAAGTAGTGCAACAGATAACCCAACATTTTGGTCGCGGTGGCAGTTAGAGTACCTATACACTCTGCAGACTAGGCAGAAGTGGACTGATTCAGTGAATCCTCCAACAATAGGCGAGCTAGTCCTCATAAAAGATGATAATTTACCCCCTTTACAGTGGCGACGTGGTCGCATTTTCCCAAGGTTTATGCTGGTAAAGATAGTGTTGTGCGTGTAGTCGATGTTAAGACATCGACAGGTATCCTAAAGAGAGCCTTAACCAATTAGTTTCGTCTACCTTGTTTGTTCATATATGGCAACCCCGACTAGTTTAGAGTCTTGTGCGACACCCCGCGCGAGCGGTCAGTAGTAGTTGTCGAGAAGTAGTAAAAGGGGCACGTGAGACGGCCGACGCGAGCGCACGTCCTTCCTGAATCGATATATTAATTAGCAGTGTGATTTTCCCTCAGCCTTATTTGATTTCCCTTTTGTGTATTCCCTTTGATATTGAACCTGACAAAGACAAACCTACAAAAGATAATAGTACAAGTAACCCTAAGTGAAGAAGACTAATGTGAAACATTCCATGGCGCCATGAACAATCAGTGTTTGTGTTGTGAATTATGAAGATAAGGTACTGTACAATTTATTATCCTAAGACCGACTATATAAGGTAAATAATTAATAAATAAGCTACCCCTCAGCACGCTTCTACAATTGCTGAAACCAACCCTACCCTCTATTCAATATATATTTTTTGGTAGCAGAACGCAGTTCATTATATTCCCTATACATTTTCTGGTAGCAGAGCGTGGTTTCATCCCTCTGAGTCCCTATGAGTCCTCTTGATTATAGCGTGGTTCATCCCTCTGAGTCCCCTTGATTATAGCGTGGTTTCATCCCTCTGAGTCCCCTTGATTATAGCGTAGTTTCATCCCTCTGTGTCCCCTTGATTATAGCGTGGTTTCATCCTCTGAGTCCCATTGATTATAGCGTAGTTTCATCCCTCTGAGTCCCCTTGATTATAGCGTTGTTTCATCCCTCTGAGTCCCCTTGATCATAGCGTAGTTTCATGCCTCTGAGTCCCCTTGATTATAGTGTTATTCTCCCGTTTTGGTATTTTGGCTCTTAATTTGGTACCTAACGCATAATTACAATATAATTTACTTGATTTCCTAACCTTTTAAAACGTGTTTCGCATCGAGTTATTTAAAATATAACGCAGTCGCGGGTAGAATCGTAACGTCGCGCGCTCGCCTTGCCGCATACTACGCGTTTCATTCGAGTATGCTCGTGAATTATATTTTATTATAAATAATATTATATGAAATTTTTATACATATAATATTGAATATATAATTGTGTAGGGTGAATGTATAATGTGTAAAATATATAAATAAATATTGAATATAATTTTATATATTAAATATAAAATATAATAAATACACATAATATGGTTACATATATTTTATAATATTACGCCTATACGTTATTACCTATCCCGTTTTTAAATATAATTGAAGTTAGTTAAATATTTTAATATAATTTCCTTAAAAAACTTACTTACTTTAAAAATTTATCCCTACACTTTTATTGTTACCCTTTTTTTTTATTTTTATTTAAATGAAGCTTAAGCCTTAATTGTAGTCATATTGTATATCATATTATTTTGTTGTATTGCGATATAAGTAGATCGCCGACTCGACGCGTCGACCTTGACCGTAGCTGGTTTCTTATCTCGCCCGTTGTTGTGGATTCATTGTTTATTACGAGTTTATTATTTTTTTAATATTTTAGTTGAGTTATTTGTTTACTTGATTTCTGATCTCGCCCGTTGGTAGTGGGTTCATTGTTTATTACGCGTTTATTAATTTTTAATATTTTAGTTCAGTTATTGTTTACTTGATAATTTAAAATGGCTACTCATGATGAAACAGTAAAATGTTTCGATTGGATTACCGATACCTCGGAACTTCTTGGTACTTCTAAATACCTAGATTATTAGTTAGGTTCAAGGATTTAGATTCTCATTGTACTTCATTTGTAACTGCGTCCTCAGTGCTCCTGGGTGGGTTAGACCCGGCTATCGATTACCAAGAATTAGTTATGTAAAAAAAGAAGTGCGTTTAGTAAATAAGAAATAGACGACCTCCGGGTGCGTCAGTTAGAGTTGTGCCCACCTGCTCCCGTAGTTGATCCTGTCATGGCCAGTACACCCGTACATTTACATTTACAGGTTTGCGCGCGGCCTTCTTGAACCCTTGTTAACTGCCTATCGCTGTTTAGAACGTTTAGAGTTACCTGTATCCTCATGGTCTTATATGTTAGTACATATATGTTTGACTAAGCTTCCCTCTGATTTGAAATCCCGTATTGAGCGTTGTTATGGCGGTGACGCTGATGAATTACCTACCTTTAAAAATCTTACTACCTTTTTGGAAGACGAATGTCGTCACCATGACATCGTTGGCAACACCTCCCTTGTAGATTCTAACCTGACGAAATTAAAAGTACTGTACCTAAACATACTTACTTTGCGGCTCCTCCCTCCCCTATATTAGATAATAGACAAAAAATGTTACCTGTAATAAATAATAGTAAAAAATGTTACCTGTGTGCTTCCTCTTCCCATTACCTCCGTGAATGTCCCGAATTTAGAGCTATGAATCCTAGAGAAAGATCGGGATTTGTAAAAACATTCCCGGTTATGTTATAGGTGTTTGGACAAACATTCAATCTTATGTGCAAGCGGGACTACAAATGTTCAACCTGTGGTCGCTCATCCCATCACACTATGCTATGTTTTAATGATTCCCGTAACCCAATGTATCCCACCTCATCCAATCGCAATTATAATTATAATTCCAAATTTAATAAACGCAATTATCCGCGTACCTGTCCTGCTTCTACCCGCGGTCCCCATATGGGCGGGGGCCAGCATAAGAAATATTCCCCTTCGCAACTCCAGCGCTCCCCCCAACGACATTCCCAGAGAGCTTCTCCCCCCAGAGAAAATGTTCCGCCCCAACCTAGACAGGTTGAAAATAATATAAGATATCGCGATAATTCCTATAATAGAGAAGATAGACCCACATAGCTAGATACTTGTATTACTCCCCCTTCCCCTTGCCTTAATATCTCACCCAATTCCCTTATATTATTGCCTACTGTTAAATTACACGTTAAAACTGCTAGTGGCTATTTTATTGAAGCGCGTGCCTTATGTGATACCAGTGCCCAGGGTTGCCTCATTACAACCGATCTTGTTGTTAATTACCTCAATTTGACCATCTCCCCCTCCTGTGCCCCTGTACGTGGCATAGGTAATATTCCTTTAGTGGTTTCCCGTGGTTCTATTTCCCTGTGTTTTAAACCTTTGTATAATTCCTTCCCTGAGGTGTCAACCTCTGCTATACTTATAGATTTTTTATTTTTTTTTTCTTCTTAATTTAAAGGGCTTTGTCGCTAATGCGATCATGTCGCCCTGGTAATGTTTTTAGGAAACTTAAATGCCTCTAACTATTGCTAATTTATAAAGCATTTTAGCTTCCTCAGAGAGAGGAAAGGAAAGTATACTATTACAATAGCCTATTTCATAAAATTTAAATGCATATTTACTTCTGAAAGCTTCAGTACGCACACATTTCATCAAGAAATGGTAGACGTCATCTATGGAAACTGGTCCACAAAAGTCACAACGAGGTGACGACGATTTACTTATTAAATACAAAAACTTATTACCTGGAATGTGTCCAGAACGAAGACTAAGCGCCATAATGGTGTTTTGTCTACTCAATATTTGGTTGTTAATCCAAGGTGAGTTCAAAGGGTGTGGTTGGATCGTTCTATACTAGATACCTTTATCTATGGACCTTTTGTCGAAATATTCCTTCCAAAACCCATGGCAAATTTGTTTTAAATAAGGCAAGTAATTCAAATAAAAAGGGAGAATACTGATAGGAACACCATCAGATATTGCCTCTTTCGCTAATAAATCAGCAGTTTCATTACCCTCTACACCAATATGAGATGGTATCCATTGAAGGATTATGTGCTTACCTGATGATTGCAGTCTCAAAATGGTATCCAAGATAACATAGTCTATCGGTGTTCCTCGAAAAGTCGAGCCAAATATTGGAGTGAACTTTTTGAGTCTGTTAATATCACTGTATTCACCTGATGCGTCGATTCTACATATGACAGAGCTTCTGCGATAGCAATTAGTTCAATTTCCATTATACATATATTGGCATTTATCTGCAATTTCAAACCTAAGTTTTGTTCTGCATCATAAAACGAAGCACCTGAACCCTCAGACTCCTTAGAACCATCTGTAAAAACTTTGTTGAATCCGCGATATTCAGACTCAACAAAACGTTTGAACAGATTACTCAAATGTAGGAGATTATATTGTTTTTTAGCCTTATACATGAAATTTGCATTAGGTTTAATAAAAGATTGGCTGTCTATATTGTTGACCCAAGTATGTAAAGAAAACATGTTCAAATTAATCTTGTTGTTAATTTTAAGATCTTTTAAAAGATTATGTATAACTAATAGTGCTGGAGTTCTTTTATTATACCAATATCTAGAAGAATTATATAATACAGACAGCTTAGAAATTAAGTTAAAATCTTCGTAATTGGCCTGTGCAGATTTAATTTTAAGCCAGAACTTTGCAGCTAAATATCTACGACGCAGGAATAATGGCTGAAGACACAAATCACTTTCCATGACATGAATAGGCGTCGTTTTAATAAAACCACCTATTACCCTCATAAACTGATTTTGAATTTTATCCAATTTTCCTAAATGAAGATTTGCACTATTATCATAAAAAAAACTTGCATAGTCAATTCGACTTCTTATTAATGAGATATATAACACTCTTAAATGTTTCGGATGGACACCCCAGCTAGAACCTGATAGAATTTTAAAAACATTTATATATTTAAGAACTTTCTTGGACACTTCATTTATATGTCTGCCCCACCTCAATGAACGATCCAACCACACACCTAAGTACCGGATTGTATCCACCTGTTCCAGTTGGTTGCCTTTAATGGATAAATGAGCTGTATATTTTTTGTAACCTCTGCTAAAAATACAAAATTTAGTCTTGCTAAAGGAAATATTAAGATTAAGGCTATCCAAAACAACACTAAAAATATTTAAAGAATTTTGTAAATCGATTGCCACTAATTCAATATTGCAAGAGGACTTATAAATAACAAAATCATCAGCATATTGCAAAATGGATACAGAGTTAGGTATTGACTTACATACATTAATTGTGGCAACATTGAATAACAACGGAGACAAAGGGTCACCTTGAGCTAACCCCTGCCTGGAAATTCTAGAAATAACACAATCATGGCCCTCGATTGTTAAATATCTCTCTTGTAAAAAGTTCCATAAATATTTACAATACTTAGCTCCAACTCCAAGTTGGTCGAAGATTAGCAAAAGCGAGGTTACGTCTACATTATTATAAGCGTTATCTATATCCACAAAGCATCCAATGGTTGATAAATTATTTGAGAAACCAATTTGTATATATGTGATAAAAGAATTTAAGTTGTCTAGACACGAGCGAGTTTTTCTAAAATCTACTGTTTGTTTGGCGAAACAATTATTTTTTTCTAAAAACCATTCGATCCTCGCATTAATTATGGAATGAAAAATTTTACACATACAAGACATTAAGGAAATAGGTCTTATTCCAGAAATTGAAGTCAAATCACGTCCCTCTTTAGGAATCGTAATTACACGGATCTGACGCCATTGGTTTGGAACATAATTTAAAGTAAAAAACTGATTATATATTTGTAAGAGAAATTGTTTTGCCTTCTCAGGCAAATTTTTAATCATTGAATATGAAATGTTATCGCTACCTGGAGCAGAATCTTTGTCTTTAATACATTTATCAAGTTCTTGTTTCGTTATACTAACTTCTAATTTATCATTCCTTGATAAAAAAATTGGTTCTGGAGGGCATGCAGAGTCCGGACCCAGGTTATAAAGTAAGCTTTCACTTAACGATTGATTTATAATTTTTTTACAATGGCGATGTCCTTTTAACCATCTCATACCTCGTAAGACACTATGCGCAGAAGCTTTCTCACCAAAAGATGAACAAAAGGTACGAAATCCCTCATTTCTAGCCCTTCTTGTAACTCTTTGCGCTTCCCGAATTTGTTCTTGTAACGCGTTAAGATTATCTAGAGTGGGATTCTTTCTAAAAGTTGCCAAAGCTAAACGTCTTTTCGCGATATTTTTTGATAACAAAGGGGACCAATAAGATTTTGGGCTAAATTTACTACAAGGATTTTGATTTATCTTAGAGTGCGGAATATTTACATCAGCGGCATCGTTTATAATATTTACAAAAGTATCATAGGCTACGTCTGGATTAACATTAACATTAAAATCTATTAAAGCTTTATTAATTACTAGTACTTACGATAACCTACCCAATCTGCTTTGCTAAAATTTCTTTTTTTTATTATTTGAGAATTTGAATTGTAAACCGTTGAAATTTTAACCATCAAGTGATCGCTGCCTAAAGACTCATTAGACACCTGCCAATGGAATAGTAATCCAATATCCGATGAAGCTATGGAAATATCGGGAGCAGATTCTTGCAAGACATCATTAACCACTTTAAAGCGTGTAGGTTTTCCACTATTTAAAATAATAAAGTTACAATCAATCAAGGAGTCAAATATTTGCTTCCCTTTATAATTTGTTTTGGTAGACCAATTAAGATGATGTGCATTAAAATCTCCTAAAATCAAGGTTTTCGAGTGAGCTATTGAAAACAACGAGTCCCAATCATTTTGCACAGTTTGAATATTCGGTGGACAATATACAGAAATGACATCCTGAACAAATTTACTATTAAAAATTTTAACATGAACTACCTCTATAGCTGAGTTAGGTAATCTAGATGGGCAGATTTGGGCTTTAATAGAACTATGGGTGAAAATCGCAACACCTCCATATGAATCAGACCTATCATGGCGAAAAATATTGTAGTCTTTGATATGAAGTGCAGAATTAGAAGACAACCAAGTCTCACTCAGTACAGCAATATGAATTTTCTCTAAAAATAATAATTGTTCAAAATCTAACTTTTTTGGTAAGATGCTTTGTGAATTCCATTGCAAGATGGTAATTTTGACACTATCCATTATTAAAAAATTTTTTTAAAAAAGATAAATCCTCTGGAATAATACTAAAGATCCACAATACCACCCACTCAATACTTACTTGAACTATGGATAAGATTTTATTCTTAATATTACTTGATTTCATAAAAATAATGAATCTAAGTTTATCAATTAACCATTTGAGTGAATAGTCTCCTGGACATTCATTATTATCCCTACAACTATTGTCAGGAGCTTCTTCTCTACTAATGTTGTTACCAGAATCCATATCAAAATTGTGATTTGTTTCTTGACCTTCAACTATATTCTTATGTAAATTCTTCCCGTATGGATTTCCTTGACTCGAAACTCGTCTTGATTCGGAGCGCGTCTTGCCTAAGCCCTCGGTTGATGTTGTATTTTTAGCCACTTTTGGATGTACTGTCGCTTGAGCATATGTAGGTTTTGAGTGAAGAATAGGCGAAGCAGATATGCCCTCAGGAGAGATAAGATTTGTAACATTAACCTCCACAATATCCTCCGAAGTCGAGGGTAGTGAAGGAGGAGGAACATACATATCCAAAGCTTTTCTATAAGACACATTAAATTCACTCATTATGTCACGAAGTTTCTTTTCTCTTCTGAATACTGGGCAATTTCTATCTAAGGCCATATGATTCATACAGCAGTTAATACATCGAAAAATGGTAGACTCACAATTCTCATGTTTACCCCCACATTTTGGGCAAAGGAAAGATTTAGATGGGCACATTTTAATTGTGTGTCCATATCTCCAACACTTAGAGCATTGAGTGACTTGAAAAACAAACGGTTCTACTACAACTCTCATATCATATAAGTATACATGTGATGGCAAAGACGATCCTTCAAACCCCACCCTACAAGTTTCACTCTCCTTCCATCCACTTCCTTCTTTATCTCTTTTTTTCAGACGCCTAACATTCACAATATTTATTGTACTTGTTATATTTTTAAGAAGTTCTTCTTCAGGTACATCTAGTTCTATATTTTTAATTACGCCGTATGATAACCTGACTTCAAACGGACGATGAATCTTCCAACCCAATTCTTTGAAATATACAGAGTTATCTAAATTTTCGGCACTACTTGCATCATTAAATTCAATATTAATTTTATATGGGTTCACATATTTTACTTTGTTAATATTCCTAATATTTTTTTCTTTAAATAATTTGGCAAGTGCAAATTGTTTAGGAAATATGTTTTTACACGAAATGCATAGTTTCGTGACTCCTCTACCTTCCCTTAACCTCTCTTTTCTTCTCTTTACTAAATTCCAATCATCTTCATTTTCCCGCATCCTCTTTGTTGGTCGAATACTTTCCGTCGCCACTTCTTCTTCAAATATTTGTGTCAGGTCTACTAAATGTGTAACATCTTCTTCGAGATTATTATTTACATTGATTAATTTTTCGTTACAATTTTCAACTGTATTCATTAAGAAATAAAGATCAAATCGATTAGCTTACGCTAATTACTAAGGCCGGCCTACCGGCCGACCGCCAAGAATGCGGAACTGGTTTCGATCACTTTGCAATTCACTTATATAACTACTTTGCAATTCACTTATATACTATAATTACAAAAGACACGTCTAAGCAACACCGCGTGCGCTTCGACACTCCTATAGTTATAGATGTGATTGCCGGTACGCATCCTGAGTTTGAGTTCCCTGAGTCTGTGTTTTTTCCTAATAGTGATTTTTCCCTTGCTGACCCTTCCTATAATAAGCCTGGCCCGATAGATATACTATTGGGTGCTGACGTGTTCGGCGCGTTTTTATTACAAGATAAGTCGCTGCCGATTATGGTGAATTAGAACCCCCCATGACTGTAATATCCTTATCCCGTCTCATCGAGAGATTCTGGAAGGTCGAAGAGACCCCTCAACCTATGATTGCTAACCCCTTAGATAACGTGTGTGAGATATTTTTTAAAAGTACAACCTCCCGTCACACTGACGGTCGGTTCATTGTGAGACTCCCCTTCCTGAACGATCGACCTACTCTTGGAGAATCTAAACCTACAGCTATCCGTCGTTTCCTTGGCCTCGAGAAGCGTTTAAACGCGGACCCTAAATTACGTGATAAATATATTTCTTTTATGCGTGAGTATATTGAGTTAAATCATATGAGTGCTTATCCCTTCCCCTTACCCAGTGAACATTACTTTATTCCCCACCATGGTGTCTTTAAGACCGGAGACACATTTAAATTACGTGTTGTTTTTGATGGTAGTTGTCCCTCGTCTAACGGTATCTCACTTAATGCATGCCTACATAGTGGTCCTAAATTACAAAAGGACATTAGTCTAATCCTCCTTAACTTTCGTAAGCATGTCGTTGTGTTTATGGCAGACATACGCATGATGTTCCGTATGTCGTGGGTACATCAGGATGATCGTAAATACCAACTTATTTTATGGCGTGAATCCCTTTCTGATCCCTTACTCACCTATTCCCTAAATACTACAACTTACGATTTTTGCTAAAATTGAAGCGGTATTGAATTCCCGGCCGTTATGTCCCTTATCTAATGACCCTAACGATCTAGAAGTTTTGACGCCTGATCATTTTTTGATTGGCCAACCTCTTAGTGCTTTGCCGGAGTATCCCTATAACAATGTAAAAATTAATCGTTTAACCCGCTTTCAAGTAGTGCAACAGATAACTAAACATTTTTGGTCGCGGTGGCAGTTAGAGTACCTATACACTCTGCAGACTAGGCAGAAGTGGACTGATTCAGTGAATCCTCCAACAATAGGCGAGCTAGTCCTCATCAAAGATGATAATTTACCCCCTTTACAGTGGCGACGTGGTCGCATTTCCCAAGTTTATGCTGGTAAAGATAGTGTTGTGCGTGTAGTCGATGTTAAGACATCGACAGGTATCCTAAAGAGAGCCTTAACTAAATTAGTTTGTCTACCTTGTTTGTTCATATATGGCAACCCCGACTAGTTTAGAGTCTTGTGCGAACACCCCGCGCGAGCGGTCAGTAGTAGTTGTCGAGAAGTAGTAAAAGGGGCACGTGAGACGGCCGACGCGAGCGCACGTCCTTCCTGAATCGATATATTAATTAGCGGTGTGATTTTCCCTCAGCCTTATTTGATTTTCCTTTTGTGTATTCCCTCTTGATATTGAACCTGACAAAGACAAACCTACAAAAGATAATAGTACAAGTAACCCTAAGTGAAGAAGACTAATGTGAAACATTCCATGGCGCCATGAACAATCAGTGTTTGTGTTGTGAATTATGAAGATAAGGTACTGTACAATTTTATTATCCTAAGACCGACTATACAAGGTAAATAATTAATAAATAAGCTACCCCTCAGCACGCTTCCACAATTGCTGAACCAACCCTACCCTCTATTCAATATATATTTTTTGGTAGCAGAACGCAGTTCATTATATACTACTATACAATTAGTTAGCTTCTCCCATTTTCTCGTAAACATTAGATGTTTTTTTTTTTTTTTTTTTTTTGGGTAATAAAACACACCACGGACTTTGCGCGTCCGTGCTCTTTTCTGCTCTTTATTTGTTGATTAATGTGATTTTTAAATAATAGATAATAAATAAATACTCATTCACACAGATTTACGAATGATGGGTAATTGTTTGTTTATGTATTGTTATGTTGTCTCGTCCGGTGATTCCGCCTTCGGTCTGTCTCTTCTTAATTTGTTAATTGCCTCCATGTCCCTGTGAGATATAGCCATTTTGATATTATATTCTGTGATATCGGCTGTTGACGAATTGCTGGCTCGACGGATGAATCTGCCTATGGCATCCTCTTCAGCGTTGGTGTAGTATGTGCAATCTTTAGTGTGCCTAGTTATTGCTACGACAGCGTGCGATACGCTGGCACTTTTTGTTGTTTTTGTTTGCACAATAACCACCGACTCGTATGTCAATCCCTGAGACTCGTTTATAGTAAGGGTGCGTGAATTAAGACCATTCCCGTAGCCCTTTTCAATCAATTCAGCTTTCTTCGCTTGCGTGTGAGCTAGGTATAGGGTGTTTGGGGAGTCTCCCGGGATGCACGCACCTGTGAGTCTTGATGTTTTAAGGGATCGAGTCTTTGATCGAGCTGTATATATTCCGTCATAAACCTCGTTTAGAGCAAAGGTGACGTCTTGTGGACACCGATGGGATCTTAAGAGCTCTAGACTGATGGACGTCACGAGGCTTGGGCCGATATATTTGAGTTTGAAGAGGTTTAGTCGTTCGATGAAGGGTAGTTGATTTATGTCCCCGATCAAAGTGATTTTTTCAGCCTCTGTTAATTTGGCCGCCATTGTGATCGCTCCAAAATGGTTCATGAGGGCCTCATCTACTATTATTCTGTTGGGCTTTTCCCTTGCACCATTTACCAGGATTGAGGCGATCGTTCTCACTTTGTTTTTGGATTCCCTGTAGCTACCAAAGTTAATCTTTTTCCTGAGGTCCTCGGCTGTCTCGATTGTTGTGGTTGCTATAAGGTCCGTTTCGGGGTTGAAATTGTTTACGACCCAGGTAGATTTCCCGCAGCCAGGTACTCCGTTGACCCATTCTATCTCCGGTGCCTTCCATTGGTCTGTTGAGCTGCTGGAGGACTGGATGGTTTTGGCCATGGTCAGGATCTTGTTTTCCAGCCAGACTTCTGTGCACCGCGCTACTACCAGAATTTGGTCGTCGGGGGATGTTTTGTACCTGAGTCTTTTATCTTCTTCATCGTCTCGAGTGTCTCGTTCCACGAAGCTATGTTTTCCGCTGTAGGCCGCCATGTGGGGGAATTTCGGTTGATTTCCCCTCAGGTATTGTGAGGTGGAGTTGTCAAAGATAGCGGCCTTTTCTTTTTCGAGTAAGACCCTAAGTAATCCTTCATTCCTAAGCTCGAAGGTCCTTCGGATCTTTTCACAAGTCGCTAGGTTTACCTTGATTGTTTCTGCTAGGACTGTGATGTATTCTAGAAGAGCGTTGTCCATGTGCTGCTCTACTTTGTGTGCTATGGGCAGATCGGGTGTTGTGGCCTGTCCTTTGTCGGATTTGGTAATTCTACCCTTCCTGATGAGATGCTCCTTGGGCTTCAAGAGCGTTAGGATTTTTGGTGAGCCCTTGGTTTTACATCCTTTTACGTTTTTGGTCTTTTCTTCCTTTTCTTTTTCTTTGGCTAATCTCTTTTGGAGGTTTTCTGCGCCACTTTCATGTGTCGTTTCCTTTCTTGATGTTTTTGTTCTATTTTTCCTATCTAACATGAAAGCAAGGTCTTGTCCTCGGTCCTCGTACACTATTACTTTGTGGTTTTTTGCTGCATTTATGCATCCTAAGAAGTCCTCGATGGATCCCTTATCAAATCCTGTCCTCATGACATCAACGCTTAATATTTTTGGACCGACGTTGTTCATTTGGTCTGCTGTCAGTGTGCTCAGGTGGTCGAGCACTTTGCATGCCTTGGTGAAAGGGGACTCTCCGTTGCTGCCGTCGAACAGTGCAATGATCGTGTTTTTTGTGCGTAGTGTTCGGAATTCGGAGTTCCCTATTTTACATATTGGCATGCTGTCGTAGTCCGACTTTCTCATTGTGGCCCTGTTGGTACTGCCTTTGGTGAGGGCAGCTAGGCCAGGTGAGATGTAGACCCATTTTTTCGGACCTACGATGCAGAAGCAGAGTCCCAGTTTCTCTTCATCCTCGTCCATGAACAGGGCTACAGGCCGAAGTGATAGTCCTGGGAAACCGGGGTGTCCGTTGTCGAGAAAGCGTTGAGTTGCTGATTTTGTGGTGGTTTTTAGTGCGGTGTTGGTTTCCGGGATGGGTGCGGTGAGGCGCGTTCTCTCCTTTTGTACCTGTGTCGCGGCGATCTTACTGCCGTTTCTTTTCATGGCAATGATGAAAATGTCCATTAGGTACTCGAGAAGGGCCGGCCTTTTTTGGTGGTCCGCCATCAGAGAGGCTAGGTCTCGTCTCTCTAGTTTGGTGCACAATTGAGTTTCTAGGTTAAGGCGGGCTGAGGAAAACCGCGGGCACTCCAGTATTATATGCCATACGGTTTCCTCGACGTTGGGGTCGCATTCGCATTCCGGGGTGTCTTTTAGCTTGTACTGGAACAGGTAGCTGGATATCCCTCCATGTCCAGTTAGTATTTGTACATGAATCGGGTTCCATTTTATCTGTCTTGTTATTTGGAACGCGGTTTCAACCTCAGGTAGGAATTCGTGAGTGGTGCTTCCTGTGCTGGAGGTTGAGTATCTGTCCTGCCATCTCCGGACAGATTCCTCCCGAATCTTGGACTTTACGTATGCTATTGGTGCTCTTGCATAGTCATGAGGGCGTTCCAGTGTAGCTGCTCCTTTGGCGAGTTCGTCTGCTCTCTCGTTTCCAGCTGTTCCAATATGCGCCGGAGCCAGATTAATTTGACCTGTCTCCCGTGGTGTTGAGGCGTTCTATGTTATCTTGTATCGCCCTTGCTAGAGGATCTTGAGTCACTTAGTATTGTAATCAGGGGGTGCGTAGTTCGGTTGGCCTCCTGAGTTGCTTTATAAATAGCGAAAAGCTCTGCTTGGAACACTGTGCACGAGGGATGCAGTTTGAAGACGTTGGATTTGATTTCTTTACCTTCCTCCCACCAGGTGAGTGCAGCCCCTACTTGGTTGTTTATCTTGCTGCCATCCGTGTAGATATTTGGTCCGTTCCTCTGGTGGTTTTCGAGGGACTCAGGTATGTTGTCTTGTAGTTTTTCATATTTAATGGAGTCTAGTTTGGCTGGGTGTTGAAGTTCAGTGATTTTAGTTTCCATTTCCAGGTCTGTGTTTGGGGGGAGATAGTTGGTGATTTTGCCTCTCTTGGTGCGATGAGTGAGGGCCTGCTCTTGTATTCTGATATCCAGGGGGAGCAGACCTGATTAACGCTGATGTATGGGAGACGGTGCGGTATGACCTACAGATTTTTTGTGCGAACCCTCTTTGCAGTATGAACAGATGTTGTTGTATCACGCGCATGTCTGTGGCTTGATACCATGCACTCGCTCCGTAGGTGATAATTGGTTCAATTACCGCGGTGTATATCGTTCTTATTATCTCCGAGTTTAGTCCCCAGGTGATTTTCGCCGCGCACGCAAGCTGGTTGTAGATGTTTGTTGCTTTCCTACATTGCGCCACGACGTGGGACTTAAAGGTTAAGTTCCTGTCTATTATAACTCCGAGAAGCTTTATCTCCTTGACCATTTTGATATTTTGTTGTGCCATACTTAGTGTTGGGGTGACGTATTTTAACTTCTTGGTAATTAGCATCGCATTTGTTTTATGCGGAGCAAAGCTAAGCTTTTGTTGGGCTCCCCATTGCATTACTGATTTCAGCGTAGTATTCGCTTGGTTCTGTAGCTCTTCCATTGAACTGCTTGCAAAAACAAGTACGACGTCATGGGCGAAGGCTTGGCAGTACACTCCTGTTTCAGTTAGTCGATGCAGCAGCGAGTCGAGGATAACGTTCCAGAAGGTGGGTCCGCCGATTGATCCTTGGACGCAGCCCTTGGTCGTCTCCTTTGTTGACGTCCTCCTCGCGTAGTTGACAGTGATCTTTCTGTCCTCTAGGTATGCATTGACCAGCTGGAAGAGGTTCTTTGGGCACTCCTTGATGGCTAGTTGTTTTTTGAGTGCCGGCCACCATGCGTTATCAAAGGCTCCCTCGATGTCTAAAGAGACCACTACGACTGACTTCTTCTCCTCTATCTTTTGTCGCAGATGGTCAACGAGGTCACTTAGGGCGTCTTCTGTACTGCGCTGGGGTGTAAAGCCGTATTGTCGCACGTTCATTTTGAGGAGGAGATGCCACTGAAGGCGACCAACTAGGAGTTTTTCAACAATTTTTCCTAGTACTGATAGAAGGCCTATCGGTCGGTAGGACTTGGGGTGTGTGTAGTCATCTTTGTCGGGCTTGCGTAGTATGACCACGTGAGCAATTTTCCACTGCTTCGGGAAGTAGCTAGTGGAGAGACACTTGTTTGCTATAACATTAGATGTTTAGGGCGGGGGCTATGTTTATTCATATCTGACAACCCCGACTAGTTTTTAGTCTTTTGCTAACCCCGCCCGAAGTTGCACGTGAGACGGCCGACGCGAGCGCACGTCCTTCCTGAATCGATATATTAATTAGCGGTGTGATTTTCCCTCAACCTTATTTGATTTCCCTTTTGTGTTTTCCCCTCTTGATATTGAACCTGACAAAGACAAACCTACAAAAGATAATAGTGCAAGTAACCCTAAGTGAAGAAGACTAATGTGAAAAATTCTATGGCGCCATGAACGACCAGTGTGTGTTGTGAATTATGAAGATAAGGTACTGTACATTTTTATTATCCTAAGACCGACTATAAAGTAAATAATTAATAAAACATTCCCCATCAGCACGCTTACACAATTGCTGAATCACCCCTACCCCCTATTCACTGTACATTTTTTGGTAGCAGAGCGTAGTTGCATACTCTACCCTACACTGTTCTCTCTCTCTCTCTCTCTCTCTATATATATATATATATTGTTTGTTCATATATGGCAACCCCGACTAGTTTTGAGTCTTGTGCGAACACCCCGCGCGAGCGGTCAGTAGTAGTTGTCGAGAAGTAGTAAAAGGGGCACGTGAGACGGCCAACGCGAGCGCACGTCCTTCCTGAATCGATATATTAATTAGCAGTGTGATTTTCCCTCAGCCTTATTTGATTTCCCTTTTGTGTATTCCCTCTTGATATTGGACCTGACAAAGACAAACCTACAAAAGATAATAGTGCAAGTAACCCTAAGTGAAGAAGACTAATGTGAAACATTCCACGGTGCCGTGAACAATCAGCGTTTGTGTTGTGAATTATGAAGATAAGGTACTGTACAATTTCTATTATCCTAAGACCGACTATAAGGTAAATAATTAATAAAAAAGCTACCCCTCAGCACGCTTCCACAATTGCTGAACCAACCCTACCCTCTATTCAATATATATTTTTTGGTAGCAGAACGCAGTTCATTATATACTATATACATTTTCTGGTAGCAGAGCGTGGTTTCATCCCTCTGAGTCCCCTTGATCATAGCGTAGTTTCATCCCTCTGTGTCCCCTTGATTATAGCGTGGTTTCATGCCCCTGAGTCCCCTTGATTACAGTGTTATTCTCCCGTTTTGGTATTTTGGCTCTTAATTTGGTACCTAACGTAACATAATTACAATATAATTTACTTGATTTCCTAACCTTTTAAAACGTGTTCGCATTGAGTTGTTTAAAATATAACGTAGTCGTGGGTAGAATTATCGTCGCGCGCTCGCCTTGCCGCATACTACGCGTTTCATTCGAGTATGCTCGTGAATTTTATTTTATTATAAATAATATTATATGAAATTTTTATACATATAATATTGAGTATATAATTGTGTAGGGTGAATGTATAATGTGTAAAATATATAAATAAATATTGAATATAATTTTATATATTAAATATAAAATATAATAAATACACATATGTAATATGATTACATATATTTTATAATATTACGCCTATACGTTATTACCTATCCCGTTTTAAATTATAATTGAAGTTAGTTAAAATATTTTAATATAATTTCCTTAAAAAACTTACTTACTTTAAAATATTATCCCTACACTTTTATTGTTACCCTTTTTCTTTATTTTTATTTAAATGAAGTTTAAGCCTTAATTGTAGTCATATTGTATATCATATTATTTTGTTATATGGCGATATAAGTAGATCGCCGACTCGACGCGTCGACCTTGACCGTAGCTGGTTTCTTATCTCGCCCGTTGTTGTGGATTCCTTGTTTATTACGTGTTTATTATTTTTTTAATATTTTAGTTGAGTTATTTGTTTACTTGATTTCTGATCTCGCCCGGTGTTAGTGGGTTTATTGCTTATTACGCGTTTATTAATTTTTAATATTTTAGTTGAGTTATTTGTTTACTTGATTTTTGATCTCGCCCGTTGTTAGTGGGTTCATTGTTTATTACGCGTTTATTAATTTTTAATATTTTAGTTCAGTTATTTGTTTACTTGATAATTTAAAATGGCTACTCATGAAGCAGTAAAATGTTCCTTATTTACGGAAAGCGCAGAATATAGAGAAAATATAGGTGTGGTACGCTTTGTTTCCGATTGGATTACCGATACCTCGGAACTTCTTAGTACTTCTGAAATACCTAGATTATTAGTTAGGTTCAAGGATTTAGATTCTCATTGTACTTCATTTGTAAACGCGTCCTCAGTGCTCCTGGGTGGGTAAAACCCGGCTATCGATTACCAAGAAATTAGTTATGTAAAAAAAGAAGTGCGTTTAGTAAATAAGAAAATAGACGACCTCCGGGTGCGTCAGTTAGAGTTGTGCCCACCTGCTCCCGTAGTTGATCCTGTCATGGCCAGTACACCCGTAAGAATGAGTAGTAAAAATATTACTGAGCGAACTCTTTATAATAGATTACCTGATTTACCTATCCCTAAGTTTGATGGACGTCCTGACTCTTGGATAAGTTTTATTGATCAGTTTGACAGTGTAGTAGATTCCCAACACCATTTGACCTCCACAATGAAATTACAGTACTTGGTTGGATCCTTGGCAGATGAACCTAAGCGGTTGTTGCTTCATTTAAAAATTGAAGAAGGCAACTATGAAGTTGCTCGTGAGTTGTTGAAACAGCGGTATCACAATACACGGGTTCTTGCTGATACCTACATAACCCAGATACTTACCCTGCCGGAGATTTCGAATAAATTTACAGGTTTGCGCGCGGCCTTCTTGAACCCCTTGTTAACTGCCTATCGCTGTTTGGAACGTTTAGAGTTACCCGTCTCCTCATGGTCTTATATGTTAGTACATATATGTTTGACTAAGCTTCCCTCTGATTTGAAATCCCGTTTTGAGCGTTGTTACGGCGGTGACGCTGATGAATTACCTACCTTTAAAAATCTTACTACTTTTTTGGAAGACGAATGTCGTCACCATGACAACGTTGGCAACACCTCCCTTGTAGATTCTAACCTGACGAAATTTAAAAGTACTGTACCTAAACATACTTACTTTGCGGCTCCTCCCTCCCCTATATTAGATAATAGATAAAAAATGTTACCTGTAATAAATAATAGTAAAAAATGTTACCTGTGTGCTTACTCTTCCCATTACCTCCGTGAATGTCCCGAATTTAGAGCTATGAATCCTAGAGAAAGATCAGGATTTGTAAAACATTCCCGGTTATGTTATAGGTGCTTGGACAAACATTCAATTCTTATGTGCAAGCGGGACTACAAATGTTCAACCTGCGGTCGCTCATCCCATCACACTATGCTATGTTTTAATGATTCCCGTAACCCAATGTATCCCACCTAATCCAATCGCAATTATAATTATAATTCCAAGTTTGATAAACGCAATTATCCGCGTACCTGTCCTGCTTCTACCCGCGGTCCCCATATAGGCGGGGGCCAGCATAAGAAATATTCCCCTTCGCAACTCCAGCGCTCCCCCCAACGACATTCCCAGAGAGCTTCTCCCCCCAGAGAAAATGCTCCGCCCCAACCTAGACAGGTTGAAAATAATATAAGATATCGTGATAATTCCTATAATAGAGAAGATAGACCCACATAGCTAGATACTTGTATTACTCCCCCTTCCCCTTGCCTGAATATCTCACCCAATTCCCTTATATTATTGCCTACTGTTAAATTACACGTTAAAACTGCTAGTGGTTATTATATTGAAGCGCGTGCCTTATGTGATACCGGTGCCCAGGGTTGCCTCATTACAACCGATCTTGTTGTTAATTACCTCAATTTGACCATCTTCCCCTCCTGTGCCCCTGTACGTGGCATGGGTAATATTCCTTTAGTGGTTTCCCGTGGTTCTATTTCCCTGTGTTTTAAACCTTTGTATAATTCCTTCCCTGAGGTGTCAACCTCTGCTATAGTTATAGATGTGATTGCCGGTACGCATCCTGAGTTTGAGTTCCCTGAGTCTGTGTTTTTTCCTAATAGTGATTTTTCCCTTGCTGACCCTACCTATAATAAACCTGGCCTGATTAATATACTATTGGGTGCTGACGTGTTCGGCGCGCTTTTATTACAAGATAAAATATTTAACTTTAACGGCCTAACTGCTTTATCTACAATCTTTGGTTATATTGTTTGCGGTCCAGTCGCTGCCGATTATAGTGAATTAGAGCCCCCCATGACTGGAGTATCCTTATCCCGTCTCATCGAAAAATTCTGGAAGGTCGAAGAGACCCCTCAACCTATGGTTGCTAACCCCTTAGATAACGAGTGTGAGATATTTTTTAAAAGTACAACCTCCCGTCACACTGACGGTCGGTTCATTGTGAGGCTCCCCTTCCTAAACGATCGATCTACTCTTGGAGAATCTAAACCTACAGCTATCCGTCGTTTCCTTGGTCTCGAGAAGCGTTTAAACGCGGACCCTAAATTACGTGATAAATATATTTCTTTTATGCGTGAGTATATTGAGTTAAATCATATGAGTGCTTATCCCTTCCCCTTACCCAATGAACACTACTTTATTCCCCACCATGGTGTCTTTAAGACCGGAGACACATCTAAAATACGTGTTGTTTGTGATGGTAGTTGTTCGTAAGCATGTCGTTGTGTTTGTGGCAGACATACGCATGATGTTCCGTATGTCGTGGGTACATCAGGATGATCGTAAATACCAACTTATTTTATGGCGCGAATCCCCTTCTGATCCCTTACTCACCTATTCCCTAAATACTACAACTTACGTTGCAATGCGTACATTATTAGAGTTAGCTGAGCAGGAACGTGATACTTACCCCAAAGCTGCTGCAGTCCTAGAGAATTATGTATACGTAGATGACTGTCTTACTGGTTCGGATTCCCTTGAAAATGCCCGTACCCTTAAATTTGAACTTGAGAATATTATGACTTGTGGTGGTTACGAGCTTAGGAAATGGATTAGTAACAAACCTGAACTCCTCGCAGACTTACCTTCAGATCATCTGCAGCTGTCTCACTCCTTTCAAGATCCTAATAACCCTCAAACTTTTGCAGTCCTCGGTGTCCTTTATAACCCCACCAGTGATGCATTTACTTATCGTTTTTCATTTCAACCTACTGAGACAGTCACAAAGCGCAAGGTTTTGTCCTTAATAGCCAGAATTTATGATCCTAGCGGTTGGATATCCCCTGTTGTATTAAAAGCGAAATTATTTATTCAGAAATTGTGGTTGTCTGGCCTTTCCTGGGATGATGTACTTACCCCTGAGCTTACCCTAGAATGGAACCTTTTTATTAGAAACCTTGAGTGTGTTAAAGATATTTCAATCCCGCGGCGTATCTTTACTGATAGTTACTTTTCCTATGCCATACATGGTTTCTGTGATGCCTCAGAATCCGCATTTGCTGCTGTAGTGTATTTAAGAGCAGAAAATCCTTTAGGCCAGTGTTCTGTTCATCTCCTAATTTCTAAAACTAAAGTTGCCCCTATACGTACCCGATTGACTATACCTAAATTAGAATTACTTGGTGCTACCCTGCTTACTCCATCACTACCTGGACCGATAGTAAAATTGTGTTGGCCTGGCTTAAGACCCCTCCTCATAACTTACAAACCTTTGAAGCCAATCGAGTTTCCCAGATATCTTGCTCAGAAGTTCAATCGGAGTGGCGGCATGTTCCTGGTAATTTGAATCCGAGCGATTGTGCATCCCGTGGATTAAAAGCATCAATATTACTTAGAAATTATTTATGGTGGTCCTGTACCTGGTTATTACTTCCTCACACCCAGTGGCCCGTTGCAGAGTCTAATACTGGTTCTGATCCTAATCTTCCCGGACTTCGTTGTTTGTTAACCACTACTTCCCTACCTGCACCTGATCCATTATTCTTACTTGAACGTTTTAATTCCTTTACAAAATTAATTTGCGTGACCTGTTATATGTTGAGATTTATAAATAAAACCCGAAACTTACCCGTTGAGCTATCTGTATCCTAATCTACCCAAGACAGAAAGCATGCTGTATTTAGTAAAAATAGTACAGTCATATTGTATTTCTGATGAGCTGAGTTTGTTAAAACGTAGCGTTTCCTTGCAGTCTTCCCTAAGACGACTCTCACTCTTTCTTGACAAGGAAACACGACACTCTAATCTTCCTTACGATGCTCGTCATCCTATACTCCTCCCCAAAGAGTGTTCATTTTGTTACCTTATTGATATCCCATTACCACGTAAAAAATTGTCACGCTGGAGCCAATGCTCTTCAAGCTTTATTATCCCGTAAGTTCTGGATATTATCTGCTCGCAGAGCTATCCAGAATGTAATTTTTAAGTGTCTCCCTTGTTATCACCGGTTTAGTATTAAATTAAAAGGGATTTATTTTGACTAAAAATATTATATTTAAAAAACCGCCACTCGCAATAACTTCCTATTCCCATTCCTTTCTAACACGCACACTATACATATTGCAATCCTTGTCGCACTTCATTCACTCGGACGACACGTGAGTGGGCGCTTTTTTTTTTCTTACGACTTACAATTATGTTCCCGCTGCTATAGACAACGTGTGCGCCTTGAAAATTCAAAAATATTAGTTTATTTCTCAATATTCGCATCAGTGTTATTAAAATACAGTAGTTCTGTGTATGTAACATAAAGATAACGATAAACAAGGCCTAGCTAGGTGAAGATTGGAAATAACCAGCTGCGGCTGGGCACTCACGTGCAACCACGACGAAAGGATCCAAGGAAAACAAGGAAAACCTTTAACCAAGTAAGTGTGCGATTGTTCTACTTTCCCCAGCTACATTTATATCTTTTATTTTGTCCAATTAAACCCGTACTGTAGCTGGTAAATCAATTTTCCTTTTCTATTCGTTGTTGTGAGTGTCGGCCATTATTATCGTGTTCTTTCACTAATTTTCTATCAAACAAAAATACAGTCCACTAGCATTTTTTTAATTTCCGCTATTATTGTTTTAAACCGCACCGAATTGGTGGTGATATTATGATCTTTCGCCGCCATTCTTTGGTCACTTCTTTACCGGATTGGATTAAATTATATTAACTTTATACCTATTCAAACACGGGGTGAAGAAACTTCACATTTCTATTCGTATCTATAAATTGCGAAATAATTATTATAATAATGTATTATAACCGCTAGGATATTTTCTTTAATGAAGTTATACGTTCTTTATGCACGATTATTATTGTGAATTCTAAAGTTTGTCTTTATTTTTTATTATTCCCTCTATTTGTATTGACAACTTAGTTTTCTTTATTTATATAACCGCATAATCGTTGTATAAGACGTAAATTCAGGAGGAATATCCATTATATATTAGTTATTAATATATATTCTCTATTATAATTATAAAATTCTTTAATTTTATAATTTGTTTACCCGCACCATTTATTTCGCTCCATAAGGTCTAGTTTCGTTCGATTTGTAACGAGCGAGTCGAGTGAATAGTAGAACGTAATTCAAGGTTGCGCGTATTGTCGTATTATAACTTTATTTCAAAAATTATTGTTTGTTTATTGACAATAATTTGTTATAACGCTAATATCTTTCTAAAATTAATATACTTTTTATTATTCCGCTATTTTTAATATAACCGCAGTTTTATCTAAGTTTATATAACTTATAATATTTTGATAATTTGTTTTATTACTTTTCATAATGGTTAGAGATAAAAAAGAGGAGGAGGTTGACAAGACTCAACTTAGCCTTTTAGAAGCTAAGCGCGATGCCATGTTTAACAGAATGAAAAGTATATTTAAATCCGCAAAATATTTCGATAGTAATACTGAACAGGCTTTATTGGATGAAAGTTTTAACATCGATCAATTGCGTATTGATTTTGAGCGTGTTTTAGACTCTTATAATATTTTATTATTAAAAGTTAATCCAGATTTAATTATTGATTACAATTCTTGGACAGAAATCGAAACCATGTATTCCTTTGTTAAACGAGTCATCTCGAAAATTTCCGATGATAAATTAAATGTTATTTCTACAAATACGTCTTAAAAATATACATAAATTAAAACCGCATTTGCCACCTATTGAACTTATGTCATTTAATGATGATATTCGTAATTGGCCACTTTTTATCAACAATTTAAAAGTACAGTCCACGACAATCATTCATTAAGTGACAGCGAAAAAGTTTTTTATTTAGTAGGTAAATTAACAGATAAGGGCCTAGGGCCATATGTTCGGGTTTGTCAATTACCGCTGAAAATTATTTAATTATTTGGAATTCGCTTATAGAAAAATATGACGATCCTCGTTCTCTCGCTTCTGCTTATTTTAATCAGCTGTTAGAATTTAAAGCGCTTAATAATAATAATGCGGCTGAGTCTTTCTTAAATAAATTTAATTCTTCTAATGAAGCTCTTAAGCAGTTGAAATTAAACGATTTAACCGATTTCATGTTTTTACACCTTGCTATACAAAAATTAGATTCCGATACTATTAAATTATTTGAAATTACTTATCGTAAACAAAAAATTCCTATGAAAATCTTGTAGAATTTATTAAGGAACAAAGTTAAGTTTTATCTCGTGGTAATTTTAAATCGAATGATTCGTGAACCTCTTGACACTATTTTAGAAAAATTTTGGTTTACTGAAGAAGTACCAGGTCAAAAATATTTGAGTCCTTCTGAACAGGAGTGTGAGTCTATCTTTACTTCTACCACCTCTAGAAACAACGATGGTAGTTTTTCCGTAGCTCTTCCTTTTAAAGACAACCCTGAAAGATTAGGAAATTCTTTCATTACCGCTAAGAAAAGATATTTGTATTTAGAGTATTCATGTACATCCTTCGCATCGTAAATTTCAAAGAATTTTATATAGATTTTCTTCAGAAGAATCGCTAGAAACTTACGAATATAATAGAGTCACCTTTGGATTGCGCTCCTCTCCTTTCCTTGCTCTTCGTACTTTACGTGAGTTAGCGAGACAAGGAAAAGATAAATTTCCTTATGCCGCTTCTGTGTTAGAAAGGGACGTCTATATAGATGACCTTGCTTCTTCAGCTTCTGCGTTGCCAGAAGCAGTTGAAGCAGCCAAACAACTAATCCATTTATTTAAAGATGGTGGATTTGACCTGGTAAAATGGACAAGTAATTCTTCTGAATTACTCAGTCACATACCAGAGTCACATTCTGATAGCGTATCCTTCAATGACGAAAGCACCTTCAAAATCTTGGGGTTGCATTGGTTTCCCGCTTTTGATAATTTAACATTCTGTGTTACACAACCTCCGCAAACTTGTACCAAACGCGCAATCTTATCCGCAACCGCTCGTCTTTATGATGTTTTAGGTTTGGTTGGCCCAGTTATTTTGTTAGCAAAATTAATTATTAAAGAATTATGGGTTTTAAAATTGTCTTGGGACGAAGCTCTGCCTTCTTACATTGTTGAGAAGTGGCACACATATATAGCCGAATTGCCTTTACTATCACAACTTAAAATACCTCGTCATTTAGGCATTGAAAAACAATCTAAAGTCTTTCCTCTCGCTTTTGCTGACGCTAGCGAAAAGGCATACGGGTGTGTCATTTATATTCATATTTGTAACGGACTCGAAAGTTCTATTGTTAAAATAATATGTTCAAAATCCCGCGTTTCGTCTCCTTCTAACGTAATAACGCTAGCCAGATTAGAATTAAACGCGTTGTTATTGCTTGCGAAGTTAGTTCGTACAGTATATGACTCGCTTTCTGTAAGACATCCTATCGATAATATTTTCGCATTTTACGACTCAACTGTCGCACTGTGTTGGGTTTGTTCTTCACTACACAGATTTCACACTCATGTCGCTAATAGGATTTCGCAGTTTCAATCGCTTTTATCGCTTGATTGTTTGTATCATATCGCTGGAGTAGAAAACCCAGCCGATTGTATTTCCCGCGGACTTCTGCCTTCTCAATTACTTGATCATGACCTTTGGTTTTCAGGACCCTCTTGGATTTCTTTACCGATCCAAGAGTGGCCTATTAAGAAATTTTCACTGACGAGTATATCGGCTTTACCCGAACAACGCACGGCAACACATGTTACTCAAATTTCACAAAAAAATCCGTTAATTTCTTTAAGTTTAAAATATTCCTCTTAGCTTAAATATCTTCGTTCCGTAGTTTATTTCTTGCGTTTTATTAAAAAACTTCCTAAAAATGTTGTTATAACCGCTGAAGATTTAGATGAAGCCGAAGCAAAGGTAGTAGAAGCTTTCCAATTAACTCACTTTTCTAAAGATTTAGAGAATTTAAAAAAGGGCAAGACCTGTTCGCCTATGCTTCAAAAATTATCTCCTTTCATTCATAAAAATATTATTCGCGTAGGTGGTCGTTTAACTCGTTCATCTTTAGATTATTCTCAAAAGCACCCTGTATTATTGCCTAAAAAAGGTCATGTCATAGATTTATTAATTGATTATTATCACCGCGAAAATTGTCACGCTGGACCGCAATTAATAATGTCAATTATTAGACAAAAATTTTGGATTTTGTCAGCGCGACGAATTATTAAAACCCGCATTCAGAAATGTAATAAATGTTACCGCTTTAATCCTAAACCTACGTTTCCCGCTATGGCTGATTTGCCACCGTGTCGCCTAGAGCAAAGTAACGCTTTCACGCATACAGGAGTCGACTACGCCGGCCCCCTGTATATTACTCTGGCTAGGAAACGCGGCGTTCGTAGTCAGAAGGCTTATTTATGCTTGTTTATATGTTTAGTCACTAAAGCAGTGCATTTAGAACTTGCTTCTAGTTTAAGCTCTGAATCATTTTTATATGCTTTTAAGAGGTTTCTATATAGACGAGGACCGTGTAAGTTTGTGTATAGCGACAACGGTAAAAATTTTGTTTCTTCTAAAGCTTACTTTAAGTAAGTGAGCTAGATACTTTCTTAAAAAATAATGAATATTATAAAGCCTTTAGCTTTGAATTGACAAAGCACCACATTTGTTGGAAAATGAATCCTCCCGCCGCTAGTCATTTCGGTGGTATATGGGAGGCTAATATTAAAATTGTTAAATCGCTACTTTTTGGAGTCATAGGAACTCAAATTTTAACTTATGAGGAGATGCTGACTGTTCTCAGTCAGATCGAAGCTGTGCTTAATAGTCGTCCGTTATATGTATTGAGTACTGACCCTTCTGAGCCTTCTGTGCTTACTCACGCTCATTTTTTAAATAGAACTCCTTTAAATTTTTTGCCCGCTGCTGATTTAACCGCAGAACGACAACAGTTACTCAGTAGTTTTTCTTCCCTGGACTCTATAGTTCAGTCCTTTTGGAAACGCTTTAAAAATGAATATTTACACACTCTACAAACTAGAGAGAAGTGGAATACTCCCTCTCATCCAGTAAAAGAAGGAACTATTAATTAATTAATATACTTTTAATTAATATAGAAAATGCACTGCCGTTGCAATGGCCCTTGCTATTGTAACTAAAGTTTTTCCTGGTAAAGATGGCATCGTCCGCGTAGCAGAAGTAAAATCGAAAAATGGCACATACCTAAGGCCTATGGTGTGACTTTGTCCGTTACTTTCGCAATAGTTAATATTCAATTTTCCATTTTCTATATTATTTTTTGTATTAGTGTATATTATTTTATTAACTTTAGAATTCGCAATTACTTAATTTTCTTTATTTTTAAATATTTATTCGTAAAGGAGTTCCTTCACGGCTGGGGGGTTGTTTAGTATTAAATTAAAAGGGATTTATTTTGACTAAAAATATTATATTTAAAAAAACTGCCACACGCAATAACTTCTATTCCCATCCCTTTCTAACACGCACACTATACATATTGCGATCCTTGTCGCACTTCATTCACTCGGACGACACGCGAGAGGGCGCTTTTTTTTTTCTTACGACTTACGATTATGTTTCCTGGCCGATCTCAATAACCTACTAACATATAACAATCTGTCAAATTGGTTACCGTCAGTAGGTGAAACGTCACATTTGCGTTTCAATAAACAAAGATAGATCAGAATTTATATCTTCGAGTTTAAACTATCTTTGAGAGGGCCGACTGCTTACCAGAGATATATAGCTCCATACAACCTAAGCGTAAAGCGTTTCAATAATTCTTTGTCATTTAACTTTAATTTGTTTTAAATACTATCTGTCAATAAATTTTATATCGCTCGATTTCGGGCGATTAATCGTTAGTTACAGATTTAACTTCAGAATAATAAAAATAATAGCTTTATTTAGTCATGAAAGTGATAACGAAATGTATGAGGTCGGTGTATTTGATACTAATGCAAATACAGAACCTGCAGAAATTAAAAAAATAATCGAATAAATTATTATAGTGAATTTTAAGATGCTGAATTTACATTTAAATTCAAACATAATAAAACTAGTGTTGATGAACTATTTACTAAATTAAATAAATGCTACTACCATCACTGAGAGTAAAGTTCTCTCGGTAAGTACAAAATTCTATTACTTTAACTATTTCTGTTATGCTATTATAATAGCTAGCAGAACGCCGGTGGCCGACGTATCATGTGCAATAGCTGGGCTATACTCAGAGTATTTTTAAAATTACAGAAAATCAGCCTGCCTTTCATGACATTGCAGGGTTTCCCAATGTTTTTGGTGCAATAGCAATCTTTTGCACCATAAACATTAGGAAACTATATGACACATATGATATTTTACCTACCAGATGACTGTATGAGTACATACAGTCATCTGGTAGGTAAAACCTTTTATCTTCTTGATTTCTTACTACTTTACTTAGATGTTATAACAACTAAGTATCATTATGTTTTAGATTCAAATATAGGAGAAGAATACAGGAACAGAGAAGGCATATTCTCAACCAATGTCCAAGTGGTGTGTAATGCAGATTTTATTTATTTACTTTATTATTTAATGTAAATAAAGCAAATAAATAAAAAGTTAAGAAAAAAAAATAAGATTGTGGTTACTTTGGCCAGGATCTGATCATGACGCTACAATATTCAATAACTCAATTTTTAAAAGTATATTTTTAAGATAATTATTAATTATATATAATTAATGATTCAAAGTTAAACTCTTAACTTGTATGATTTATAGCATCTAATGCAATGTGAAGATCACCTTTCATTAGAGACAACACAAGCTGTTATTGTTACTACTTCAGTGTAACACAATATTTGCCAGTAAAATAATATTAAATGTGGAGCCTGATGTAGAGATAATGGTTGAGCAGTCTGAAAATGATCCAGTTGACGGAGTAGCTCACCAACATCATATTGTTAGACAACATTTGATAGACAATTATTTTAATTGGCAAGAACTATTGTTATATTATCATGTGTTTAGGTGGTAAATATAGTATACTAAATAATAAAGTACTTCTTTTTCAGATGAATAAGTATGTATTCTAAATTATTATATGAAATTGAAATAGTGAAAACAAAATATCAAATTAATATTAAAACTTTAATATATCTACATAAAGAAAATGTTACCTTATGGATATAATAAAAAGGGGACCGTCGTGGCGCAGAGGCGCAACGTCTGCCTGTAACGCGACGGTTACTGGGTTCGATCCCCAGTCGGAGAAGATGGATTTTTCTATTTCCATTTTCTTCGCTCTGGCATCTAAGGCAAAGCGCGGCGTTGAATTTCGCCACTCAACACGCAATGCCTCGAAAACGGCGGAAAGTGGGGACGGAGTAAGCAGGGACTAAGTAACGGAGTGTCTTAACACTAGGTTCTTATGGTTCCTGCAGTTCCCTCTGCCATATATATATATATATATATATATATATATATATATATATATATATATATATATATATATATATATATATATATATATATATATATATATATATATATATATATATATATATATATATATATATATATATATATACACATATATATATACATATATATATATATATATATATATATATATATATATATATATATATATATATATAAAGACTATGTATATTACCTACTTATAGCATTTTATTCATATTCTTTTACCATTCATGCTAAAACAAATCATAGTAATATAAATTTTTCTCATGAATCTTTATTCATTTACCTTTTAAATTCTACTATGAATTTTTAAAAAATTTTACCATATAATTAATATCATTGTGTAAATAGAACATCATTTTTTTAGATATTTTTATAGTTTTAAAAATAGTTATGTGACTTACAAGTTTTATTGAGAGTATTACAAAAAAATTCAGAATTAAAGGTCTAGATGATAACTCGCAGAATTACAGACCTTATGCTTATGTTCCTTATTAATGCACTTTGTTTTCTTGCTGCTTTTTTATTAAAGTTTCAGTCATAGTTGTTCCGGACGCTGTATGTCTCCGGTTATAACAAAAAACTCCTGCGCAATCGATTTCCAAGCCTAATTTTTTAATTTATTATTGGTGGCAAAGTAGAGTGATGCTGTCTATGGTCAGAGTTGTCGCTTTAATCTAAAAATAAAATGAAATGATAAGAATAAATAACTATTTGTTCCAATGTTCAACAAAAATTAAAAGCAATATATAACAGAAAATACTTACTAGATCAGTCATCTTTGTAGTAACTTCAAAATTTTAATTGTTTGCCTTTTAAAACATCTCAAACCAGAATGAATATATCGGTCTTAAATATTTTACAAATGGCTCAATGACAAAAAGCACAAGCCTAATCCAAACCCACATTATTTGAAATATTTCAAGAGAAACACTTGACATTAATCATTATTTATAACCTTTTACGAAAGACACTTAAAATAGCAACAAATTTGAACTTTTTTTCTTATTTATTTTTATTAACCTTGAATACAATTATCTGCTGTCAAATTAATGTCAAATATCAATGCGTTTCGTTAACGTTAGAATTCGTATTTTAACATGATATAATTTACTAAACCTACATCTTTGTTCAAAATAAAATAAATATATATTTCAAGGAAGAACAATATAGGTTTTACCTCTATTTTGATATAAACAAACATTAAAAATAATAATAACTTTAATCATACATTCGTATTGTTAGATGCATGCAACGAAACGCTTCGGAGGGACACGTTAACTGAAGATATCGAATATTATCTGTCTTTAACTAAAGTTATCGTTGCTATACTTTTGTTATTGAAACGGCAGTAACCCCGTGAGCCCGTGCACTCTGTGTTCGGTGGTCATTACGGCACTGTCGGTTGAATAAGCAATACTAGCCTAGGAACTGTGCTGTGTATATTGAAAAGTATTCAGAGTCAAGTTGTGTTGTGATTTACCTACACTGTGTAATAAAAATTACTTTGGACATACGAAGTATTTATTTCTCGCCCGGATCTCTGCTGACGCCCCACAATGAGCGATGAAGATAACGAGTCTCCGACATCAGAAGCGGGATCTGAGCCTAACTGGCGCACAATGTTCGAGATTCAGCAGCGAAATATGCAATTGGAGGAGTTCGACCCAGAGAAACCAGATGATAATCCACGTGCTTGGGGTGCCACGATTCATACCAAGTGTTAATGAACGTCCACTGGAAGCTGCATTGCTCATCATCAGCTCTCAGTAAGGTACTCAAAGGCAGCGCCTCTCTTTCTTGCACGTTATGATTACACGCAAATACTTGCTGCAACGCTTATCGATGTGAATTTCGACAAGCCAAAGGAAGGTGACCGTCTCGCAGCATATGCAAGCCGTGTGATGACGTCACTGTTGATAGAAAGTTGTGTGTTGTATTTGTGTTGGTTCATATTGCCCTGTTTGATTCGCGGGTATATCGCTTGGCGTTTACAAACGAAATAACCACACGTAACAAATTACTGCACGAAGTGAAGGCAAAGGCTAATTTGTATCATGACAATGAATCTGTCAGACGAACGAAACGATGTGAAACGCTTTAAATTGGGAATGCTGGTGTTGCATTCAAGTGTCACAATTATGGGAAACTAACTGGCTTCTAGCAGTAAGGGACAACAACGAGGGTTACAACTGGAACCAGTAAACAAATAATTTGTTTTCGTTGCGGCGAAAGCGGACATATAGCAACCAACTGTCTTCGTGCCAATGCGGGCGCGGGCAGCTTGATCTCAGTGGGCCGTGCTGGCTATAGCAGTGAAAGCAATGCAGTAGCGGAGTGACACGTAATTGTCTGCACTGTGGCTGGTGCTTGTGGAAAACTACAACAATCTGGTGAGTCGTATTATTTTTATTTTTATTCTGTTGCCGAATGCTTTCTCGTTAAATAAACTGTTAGCCGTGAATTCATAGAAGAATGCATATTCTTGTTATTGGTATACAGAGTATAGGTTACGCTAACCTAGAATATACTGAACGAATTCTTTGTAACGTGTCAATTAGTGGTAATCGTTTATTTACGATGTGATATTGTGTTAGGCCGTGAAATACTACTGTAAGGTTTCAAGTGTTAGTATGACCGTGACCAATGTTCATATCTCAAAATTTCAGAATGTGAACAATTGTAATTTAGATCTACCCTCGCGAAATAATTTAACACTTATTGATACTGTTGTGTCTGTTGAACATTAATTGTTGATGTGTTAACTCGTTATTCAGACTATTTTATAACTGGCATACCGCGAAAGCGCGTTACGACCGGTAAACTTTTTATTCGTTTAATTAATCGAAATTTAACCGTACAAAGGTGTCCTTATCGGCTGAGCGCGAAAGAAAGACGAATAATGTGTAAGCGTATAGATGAGTTATTGCGTGCTAATGGCCAGGTAGAACGTGTTGTGTTAGTTTTAAAGTCGGTGTTAACTGCGACAGAGGCAAAAGATCGATCATGGCAGGAATGCTTAGGTAAAGTACAAACTTGCAATTAACTGCACAGTCAACCAAACGACAACAACTAGTCTGTTAGAATTGCTTATAGGTAGGGTAGCGCAGCCACTATAGTTGATGGTAACAGATGATGTAGATCAAGAAGTTAACTTAGATAGTATAAGGGAAGGTGCATTACATAACATTGAGAAAGCAGCAATATGTGAGAAATGTAGGTTTGATCAATCAAAACTAAATAAATTCTCGGTATGTTTGTGGGTAATGTTTTTCTTATAAATGAGGAAAGAAATTAGACAAAGTTAAATGCAAAGTTTAAAGGACCGTTTGAGGTCATAGACGTGCTTGATGGTGATCGTGCCTTTAAATTGTAACTTATAAAAACGCTTAATAGGCTGTGAAAATGCCAGACAATCAATGTATAGTTGACGATAGTGATACACACTAATTGTGATATTGATGAGAGTACTTGAGTTTACATGATGATTGGACCGTACCAGGGGTTGTCGCGTAGCCGTAGCTCAGTAGAAATCGGTATCTACAAGTTGTAGTCTGTGAGTACGCGGTAGTGCAGGCAACTCTGGCAGAGGTCGGGTTCAGTGTGAAATATAAAGTCCAGGTGGGACTTGGCGTTCACGTGGGTGTTCGTATAAGAGTAGTAACTGGAGGTTACTGGGTTATGTTTAACCAGAAATCACATGTAAGAGCTCAAGTACTGGTAATACGAGGGTCAAACTGAAAGTTTTTAGAACTGGCAACTTAAAAGCATTATATTAAAAAAACAAGTTTAAATTTTGAAAATAGAACTCTTTACCAATAATATTGAGTATAAATTTCATTCATTTGTCATTTGTTTTACGATTTGGCGGCAAATTGAAAATTGTCTGTGCACGTCAGAATGAATTTAAGCCGAGAAAATTTTCGTGCAATGATCTTTTATGACTTTCGATGTCATATAAGTCAACAAGAAAGTTATGATAGACTTCGATTGGCTTTTCACGATGAAGCCCCATCTCGTGCCACAGTTTACAACTGGTTTAATGAATTCAAACGTGGTCGAACTAATCTCACCGATGAATTGTGTGAGGGACGGCCTTCTACAGCGACGACTGAAGATAATATCAGTGTTGTGCGGCGTATGATAGAGACTGACAAAAGAGTGACCTATCAGCAGATTCGGACAAGTCTAGGCATAGGTATGAGTCTAGTGCACAAAATCCTCCATGAACATTTAGCGGTCAGGAAGCTTTGTGCCCGCTGGATACCGCATATTTCGACCGAGGCTCAAAAACTTTGCCGTGTTGATTGGTGCCGAGAAATGATCCAAAAATTTAACGGAGGTGGCTCAAATGCTGTGTTCGACATACTAACGGGTGACGAAAGCTGGATTTACTGTTATGATCCGGAAACCAAAAGACAGTCTGCTCAGTGGGTGTTTCCTTCCGAAGAGTTGCCAACTAAAGTGAAGAGAGGTCGAAGTGTTGGAAAAAAGATGGTGGCCTCGTTCTTCGGAAAGGCAGGTCATTACGCGACAGTTGTCTTAGAGGATCAGAAAACGGTTAATGCAGAGTGGTACACTAACAACTGTTTGCCACTTGTCTTGGAAAAAAGTTCGAGAGAAACGACCTCGCAGCAGGATCCTCCTTCATCACGACAATGCCTCGTCGCACACCGCCAGGCAAACGATCGGCTATTTGGCGACCTTAGACGTGGAATTACTGGGTCACCCGCCGTATAGCCCCGACCTCGCACCCTGCGATTTTTATTTATTCCCGAAAATAAAAGAAAAACTTCGAGGAAAACATTTTATGGACGCCGAAGAAGCAGTGGCTGCGTTTCAAAATGCCGTTGAAGAGACCCCTAAGGCCGAGAGGGCAAGGTGCTTTTCTCAATGGTTCCATCGAATGCAGCGATGTATTGATGTAAATGGACGCTATTTTGAAAAGTTATAATAAACTAATAACTTGCTAGAATGCTTAGTTTTTGATTTTCTAAGAACTTTCAGTTGACCCTCGTATAAAGCAAAGTCTACACGGTCGAATTGATATTCTATTGTGAGATGCGGTGTTAATAAAGTCAATTATACTTTGAGTGTTTTATAAGTGAATATGATAATTTCGTAATAGCGTAATTGTATTGAGCGTTTTTATTGTAAGATGTTTGCTTTTAAAATGGTAAAGTGATTGATTGATTTGGATGACTGTTGATTTCCGTCACAGAGATGGCTGTTAATTTGAGTCACAGGGATGACCTGATGATTTGAGAGTCACAGGAATGATTGATGAGTTGTGAGTCACAGGGATGACTATCATTGAACACTTGTAGCCACAGGGTTGACGTAAGTGTACGTGCGTATGTGTCGATTTCATGGTCACAGGGATGACTTTGTTACTGTGTAACTGAATTTTACGGGGAGAACTTGCAGCAGTAGTCATCACTTATTTTCGTTGTGTTTAAAATAAAATTATTTGAGGACACAATATTTTTATTTCAGTTATTTTAATATAGTGGTCAGATATGGCCGAGCGTGAATGATACTGTGTGGTATTTGGTATTGTTCCAGATTAATACACGAGGACGCGTGTAACACAGGATGGCCGTGTCGCATCCGGGTCAGTAGTACGGAATATCAACGATACACAAACGTCAAAGTGGCGTGTACAGAGCCTAGATTGGAGAGGGAATAAAAGCCCGTGCACTCTGTGTGTGTTCGGTGGCCATTACGACACTGTCGGTTGAATAAGCAATATTAGCCTAGATAACGAGTCTCCGACATATATATATATATATATATATATATATATATATATATATATTAATATATATATATATATATATAGATATA
>JAZFAU010000881.1:0-37279 GCA_037178615.1 Dione vanillae
TCTTATTGATTCTAAGTGGAAAATAAATAAATAAATAAATAAATAAATAAATAATAAATAAATAAATAAATTAAATTAATTTTTGTACCTGACATGATATCATTTTGAGTACTGAACCTAAAGACTAGAACCAGAAACCCATTTGGCGTGCTTTTCCATACATTCTGGTAGTGACAGATAGAAATTAAATCTTACTCGGCCCGCTCTTATTGAACTTCGGTCGAATACCGAAAAATGCTCTTTTGAAACCGCTGTAATAGTAAAAAAATCGCAACTGGCCCTAATGTATGAGATAGTGCGGCGCGAATTTTTAACGTGGAAATAATTCATTTTCATAAGGTTTTATAATTTTCAAATCATGTTAAAATTTTTGGTAGTATGTTTTTTTACGTTACGCAAACGTTACGTGTTTAATTTATACTAGTGTAAAGTATGTAAAATATTTTAAAATGACTGACTACTGAATATTTTAAACTAAGACTTGTACAGAGGCGCAGTGTCTGCCTGCAAGTACGCGTCGCAATTGTGGGTTCTATTAACAACACGAACAACACATTCTAACTCTATAAGAAACAAATTAGTCAAGTGTCACTCAATTTTTTTATTTTTCAATACAATGAAGTGTATACTAATACAATACAATACAAAATATACAACAAAATCTAAAAAATGCTAATAAACTAAAATACTGATAATTAACTCATGTAGAGTTAGTTATAAAATTATTCCATTTCATAATCAATGGTCACAGTAGTACGTTTATAGTAACATGGTGTTTTTTGTAACATGAAATTGAGTCAAAAACCTTCTATTAATTTTATTAAAGTTACCAATTTAAATATATAGATTTTTTAGTTTAATATTTTCGTCTTGCTGTTAGCGTATCGTCGTGAGTTCAATTCCCATTGGGAAGATATATTGCTGTTGGTTTCTTCAGTTTGGTAAGAAGAACAAAGCACAGCGTTGAGTTTAGGAAATTAGTAGGCAATGTCTCGACAACTAAGCGGAGCACTATTTTTTTTGCCTATCTTACTTCATGCAGTAAACCTACTACAAAAATAAAACCGAAAAAATAGAATTAAAAATTAATATATTTAGAATGTGATATTTATATAACAATAAATAAAATAGCTGCTTTAATTAATATTAATAATTAATTGTTAAGCATTTATTACCTTGATCTGACATGTCATGTATCCTGGATGATCTCGGATGGATGGAATTTAAATGTCCTTTACTTAGGTAATATTTCCAAGCATATTTTCTTATGGTTTAAAATATTTTAAGTATCTCGTAAAAATTATATTGATTGGGTAGGACAAAAAAGCGAATACTACATAAGGATTTATATTCACTTTCTTGTTGAAGTGGTAATATATGTTACATTTGGTATAATCAAAAAAACTTACGAAGTAAAAAATGCCCGTCCACGCACAAAACTCGAAACTTTTAAACATTCTGTAATAAGAAATCAAATTTACCAACTACTTGACAGAAAAAAACGAACTTACGAAGTAAAAAATGCCCGTAAGCTATTCTTTTTAGCTTTCCTCTATAGATGGACTGTTTATGAAACTAGAACTACAAATATAAATTCGAATGTTCGAGTTCCTGAGATAAGCACGATCAACTAAACAAACTCTACAACTTCATAATATTAAGTTTAGTAGACATACAAGTTAATAACATGACGTGTAAGTTCACAGTTGGATGCCGCTTTAATATCAATATACAATATGCCGCTATTTAACTTTAAATAGCAACACAGCAAAAGGTGTCTCAATTAAATTAACCTCAAAATACAGCTTTTAACGTAAATTATTCAAAATAACCACTTATTTTGCAAAAATCCTTAATTAAATATGAAAAATGTGTTATGAAATTTCTGACTTAATTACTCGTGAAAAGTTAAAAGGTTTACGTTTTAAAGATATCTTCTTATTTATGAGTCAATATTCTGTGAAGGTTTAACGTGACGTTTAGTTAATGTTGGTAGATATGTTCAATGTGTAAATATAATATACAGCTTACGTACGGCTTCAGGCTGCAGTTTAGTTGCTCCGCATAATGAGTCTGAGAGGTCTGTAAGTTAACTGATTTTTCTGGATAATATTATACCCTAAATAGTAAGGTCAAATAGTCCACGTGAATAAAGTTGCAGTCGTCGACTTTTATAATATATAATATAGTTATATTTATACAATTCTTCTATTTCTTCATAGGAAACTGATCAACAAGATAAGAAAGCATTGAAATCTGAAATTTCGCATGAAAAGTCTTTTTGGAGCGTTGTGGAGAATTAAGAAAGGTCCCAGCTGTCTATATAAAATAAGCACAGTTTCTATATATTCATAATTATAAAAACATTTCAGTGTATAATTCCTCTGATTAGAGTTGAACATACAACTACCGAATTAATCAATTTCCCCTTTCCCCATATATAGTTAACTAATCAATAGAGGCATCATCTACAGACAGCACGTCCGCAACACTACATAAGTACGACGTCTAATAAGACAAAATTTGGCGCCAACATGTAATACAGCAGATATTGCTGTCATGCAATTAATCAAATAGTCGTTTTTTTATAATTTAATATATTAAAAGTTACAAATATATAAGTAATGTAAACGCTATTTTATTTACAAATATTACATAAATATTTATTATAATTTAATGAAGTGTTAAAAAGGATACTCGTTTATGTTGAAATATATTTAACAATTAAATAGTAGATTAAAGCGAAAATAGGCTAATGTTATGTATTTATAGATACTATTTTTTAAATAATATATCCAAAATTTCTATCACTTGCTTAGTCTTAAAGCAAATACAAATGATGTACTAAGAATTTTTATATAAAAAAACATAAATATATATATATATATATATATATATATATATATATATATATATATATATATATATATATATATATATATATATATATATATATATATATATATATATATATATATATATATATATATATATATATATATATATATATATATATATATATATATATATATATATATATATATATATATATATATATATATATATATATATATATATATATATATATATATATATATATATATATATATATATATACATATATATATATATATATATATATATATATATATATATATATATATATATATATATATATATATATATATATATATATATATATATATATATATATATATAATATATCTAGTATTAGCTTTCTTTTAATAATTTACGTGAAAATATTATATATAGTATACATACGTTTATTTATATATAAGAATCTTAATTAATAAGCTCAAACTAATCATTGTAGATTGTTAAAATTTGACATGTGAGTTTTAGGGGAATGCAGGTAAATTACGAAATTATATTTTGAATTACCCATAGAAATGAAAACAATGACACTTTACGCTTTACATTTCTCGTGGTTATGGGAAATAAAATATTATAATAATAGCAGGACGATTTATAAAATACCATATTATTGTTTATGTAAGAAAATATAACACTAATTTTAAGTAAAAGTAAAAATAAATTAAACTCTCGAGGAAGATGGATGTTTCTATTTCCACTTTCTTCGCTCTGGCAACTAGGTAAAACGTGGTGTTGAGCTCCGCCACTCCACGTAATGCCTCGAAAATGTGGAAAGCGGGGACTGAGAAAGCAGGGATAAGTAACGGAGTATCTTAACACTAGGTTCTTATGGTTCCTGCGGTTCCCTCTGCCTACCCTGCCATCTGCGGGATAAAGCGTGAAGTTGGAACACACACTGTGAAATTTTTATGACATAGCATTTTTTCTTGCTTCAGTAATATTTTTTGAGGTCGCTGCCTATTAATAATTTCATTTTATACCGATGTAAATTCTTTTAATTTGGTTATATCGTTTTAAATTATATATAAAAAACTGTATATACAGTTATTTTCTCTTTAATAACTCGTTAAATAGCTTAGTGTTTGAATTTTGAATAATATATTGCACTTGTATTTTGCCTCCTCCGTAGCAATGTATAGACCAAACTCATTACTTATTGAAATAAGTTGTAGATTGGAGACATTCCATCATGTTAATAAATTATCTTTATGTAAATCTAAAATACATAGCATTAATGATTGTTGGTTATTATTTTTGTTTCGCTGAACCAGATTTGGATAATGTTTTGACACAATGAATTGTCAAATGTTTACCTCCAAATATTTTGTCAAAACATTAATTTATGAATAAATAAATAAAAAAGTGAATATTCGAAACATAAGGATACAGTATTGTTCATATTAGTATGACTCTTACTACTTCACTTTAGTCATTATCAGCATTATATTTATTTGTGTTGTTTTAAATCTTTTAATCTAATTCTACTCAAATATATATTGAACTCATTTAGCGGATAACTATGAATCCGCATAATTAAGCTCCACTTAATCGAGTTTCCACTGTGTTCACGTTCTAGTAAATTATAATTTTGTGATACCCAAAAGGTGATACCCAAAAGGACTGACATGTTTTAAAAATGTTCCTACATTCTAGCATTACAAGATCTAAAACCAGTTGTAGCATATTCCGCTCCAATTGCATAGAAGTGCTTCTTGTGATAGATTGTTCTTTAACTTCTATCTGCAGACTCGTTTTAAATTCGTTTCTGAATAGGGTTACTTAAAATATTATAAAAAGAATGTTAAAAAAATTTTGTAGCAGCGTTGAATATTGTTATTTAACAAACAATGTCTTGAAATTTTGATGGAAACGTTTAAGCAGAGTATTTGTTTTTCGAAGTGGGGAAAGTGATAGTGAAGTGATACGATAATTGAGGGTTTTTTTTAATAAAATTGGTTTAGTCTTAACAGGTAATATAGAATCACTAGTACGTAAAATGTGTATAAAATGGATAAGGATCTCTATATCTATATCTGTATGTAAATGTACGTAAAACTTTTAAAATTGTTAAAAAAGCTCCAACCCTAGCAGCAGTATTTGACGTAACAATCCATCAATCAACTTCGTATGGAAGTTGTTTGCAATATATTCACTTTTTAATGTATATTGTAGTTCACTTGCATAGAATAAAGTTCGTGTAGCTTTTATATACCTACATACATTTAGAGACTTATCTAAGGTTTATTTATTAAATTTACAATTTGTTTCACAAGAATAAGGTTAATACTTAAAAGTTTCTACGTAAGTGCTATGTGTTATTTTAGTAATTATTATATACGTTAAATATTACTTACTTATTCCAATAATTTAACCCGAATATTAAAATTGAAACTATCCGATTGAAATTAAGGTATATTCTCTCTAGAGTTATTGTTTGTTTATTACTAAAGGTCGAAGCTGTTAATATATCACAAGAGTTTAATTTATTAGCAATTCTAACTTTTTGTTACTCTATGATATTAAGTTGAAGTTAACGTTGAGATGTGTGTTTCCAGTTAGTCTTAAGTATGAAGATAGAAGAGGCGAGTGTCGTCTAACAATATTGATACTTCAACGTTAATTGACAAAAGAAAAGGTTGCATGCATAATATAGAATGCATGTTATGTAGGATTTAGACTATGGAGATTGGCAAAAAAATGTAACGTTTTTATGCAATAAGGAATAAAAGCTATTCCTGTTTTTATTATTAATTAAAATTACTATTTTATTTTTATTACTTTACTTTCCACCTTTACTTTGCTTTATTTTCCACCTTGATCTTCATCTCTCTTCGCTTTGATTTTCCAAAGCAAATGTAAATATTTCCTTGCAATAAATTAGAATGTACTACACTAGAACCCTTCCCACTAAAACTTCTTACAACATTCTTTAAAACGTTCTTACACCATTTACTGAGGTACAAACAACCTATTCATTCACCACGTTCACGTCAACACTAGTGTGAATATCCCAGTGATGTATGTAGGTTAATACGCAAGCTTGTTACAGAAAGCTCCGCAATTCAACATCGTGTTCCTCTATAAAGTTCATTTGCGTCGCCGCCCTCTTTAAAACAAAAACACATGCTAAGTGAAAATGTATAGAGCCGCTAATGAAGTGTTCTGAGCAGATTTTTGTGAACTAATTTTGACGTTTGTTAATTATATTTTAACTACCCTTATTTTCCTTTTTACAGTCGTGGTTTAGTTTTGTGCTTATTTTAGAGACCTAGTTATGTAGCTTATATTTGTATATAATAATCCGGTAAATGGTTTTTGGGGCTTACAGTGAAATAGACTAGGTAGTAAAAAATACTGTATATGAAATTCACAGCAAATATTTTTATGTTTCTAATAATCTTTTATCCTTAATATATAAGAAAAATAAGTAAAAAATTATAAAAATATTAATAAAATTTATGTGAATTCATGTAGAAGTACCCTAGTTCTAGTTATGAGTTTCAAACAGTATTCCATAAAGCCAGAAGACCACAATTAGACAGTCAAAAGCTAAAACGTCTTACGACATATTCATTATAATGTATTCTCCAATGCTTTAGACTCTTTTGTTTTCAAAACAGGTAATTGTCGACATTGTTAGGATAATGACACCTGTCTTTATGAGCTTTATACAAGGGCTTTATTAACTAGTCTAGTCGTTTTGAGTTAAAAAGGTTTTCTTACAGGTAAATATGAAAATTTTGTGACTATAAATATATTTATTATGTATCTTTTCATTTTAATCTGATACAAAAGTTCTAGCTTCTCTTCTTCATTGGGATGAATGCTTATATTGAAATATTTACATTATACTGTACTGATATTACAATTTATTGAGAATAAACAATGGTTAAATTAAACGCGAATCTTAAAAATGCTATTATAAAGCAGCGGTACAACACCTGACTGTACATGCGACTGTTGTAGGTTTGATTTCCATTCTTTGCCATTTAGTAACAAGACAAAGAGCAGGAAATGGGTTACAGAGTGTCATATTTATTATTAGGTCGATAAAACTCAGTCCTAACCAAGTACTCATACTTAATATGAAATGTAATAAAACTCCCAACACGTGAAATCAGGATACAGGGTATACTACATCTTAATATGATACATTACAGAATATTAAAGTGAATACATAATATTTTTTAACATTATATACATATATGTATAACATACAGCTATACGTATATATATATGTAGCAGTTGTTTTTCTTTTTTTTTATGTTTATAGTAAAATCAATTGTTACATGTGTTTTGGTGTGTTGACAGCTAAGCATATGTTGGTGGGGTGTAGGGTACTCTTGGATAGTGGTCAGTACTCGCGGCGCCATGACAAAGTACTGGAAATCATGCGTGAAGCCGTTAGTCTTTCAGTAGCAAGAGCACAGAGAAATATAACAACCAGCAAACGCTCAATAGAGTTTGTGAAAGAAGGTTCTCATAAAAAACCTACACAAAAACCTCCTGATTGGACACTTGTGACGGACACGTATGAAAATTAGTATAGAATCCCTGAGGATATTTGTGTTTCGTCGTCTAGACCGGATATTTATCTATATTCTCGAAGCCTAAAACGCGTAGTACTGGTAGAATTTACAGTTCCGTGGGAAACAAATATCTCGAAAAGTCACCACCTTAAACTCAATAAGTATTTCGATCTTATAAACGAACTGACCAGGAATAGGTTTAGAGCTAGCTTATATGCGGTTGAAGTAGGAGCGAGAGGTATAACAGCGAAATCGCCCTCGCCCTGTCTAGAACTATTTTTTATTTTATTTTATTTATTAGGTTTGCTAGCAGTTGTTACACTTTAATGATACAATTTATTAAATTACATATTAATTACTTTCTAAATGTACAACTATATTAAAGCAAACACGACATGCACATTATTATTTACATCCTGTTTAAGCGGTTCTAAATTCAATAAAAATGTAAAAATATATCACATGCTTAGGAAAACTAATAATATTACAATTGTAACAATTAAAATAAAGTTAAAATGATTTCGAACAAATTAGAATAAATTGGTTATTTAGATTACAATATCATCAATTTAATAATAGGGTTAACAGTATTATTCAACAATTAATCTAGTCAACACTTAGGCTAACCATAAAATACAATAATAGAAAATTAATAATATCATAAAATTAAATTATATTACGGCATGAATTAATAACGAAAACATTTAAAATAATTTATCATTCAATTATAATTATACAATTCATGATTTATTATATAATTAAAATTGTTCCACAAATCGAATAAAAAAAAATATATATCTATTAGATTATTATAACGTAAAATTTTGCAAAAATTTAAAATTTGAAATTTTTAAAGAATTAGACGTTTTTAATACTGTCTATAACTAGATATCGGAACTTTGGGAGGCTTACAGCAAGCAAATAGATTATCTATTATATTATATTATCTATCTTCTCGGCAAGAAAATAGATTATAAAGGCCGTACTCCATCTTTAGATGTACTAGTCGACAGCTTTTTGACAGATCTTGAAAAGGTAGAACATCAACCTATAAGTAATGTCAAAAAAGTTTGGATATACGACAATTTTCTAACATCACGTCTGAATTGGCCTTTCCTCGTATATGATTTTAATAAAACCCTCTTGGCTAAGTTAGATGCAAGCGTCATAAAGATACTGAAGTTTTGGCTTGGGCTAGCGCATTCGGCAGACACCTCAACCTTATTTAGGGAAAAAAATAACTTTGGGTTGAGATTAAAGAAACCATCGGAGCTCTATAAACATCTAAGAGTTGCCAAAACACATATTCTGGGAAAATCACGAGATGAGATTGTTACCTCACTTCCAAAAGACAGAAGTGTCCCAGAGCTCGAGTCAAGACTTAAGTTCCATAAACAATTTATGATAGGAGCACAATCAAGTAAAGTAGGGTTAGGATCAAAGAGGAAAGTTCAAGATATGGACATAATAAAATCTTTTATACGGCAAGACGAGAATGATAGGTATAAGATGCACGCAATGGGGTTAGAAATGCAAAACGAGTGGCTAACTCTGGGAGAATTTTGTATCCCTTTAGCTTTAAAATGGCGCACCCTAATTCATGACTGGTCTCCAGCACTATTAAAATTCTACCTGAATGCGTTCCAAATGACTCTTCCAGATCAAAGTAATTTAGTGAGTTGGGGTAAAGCTACCGATAAATCTTGCTACATCTGTAAAAAGGCAGTGGGGACAGCTAAACATATGCTGGTGGGGTGTAGGGTACTCCTGGAAAGTGGTCAATACTCGCGGCGCCATGACAAGGTACTAGAAATTATACGTGAAGCCGTTAGTCTTTCAGTAGCAAGAGCACAGAGAAACATTACAACCAGCAAACGTTCAACAGAGTTTGTGAAAGAAGGTTCTGTTAAAAAACACACGCAAAAACCTTTCTCAATATTAGATCCAGCTCCTGATTGGACTCTTTTGATGGACACGTATGAGAAACAGTATAAAATCCCTGAGGACATTGGTGTTTCGTCATCCAGACCTGATATTTTTCTTTATTCTCGAAACCTAAAACGCGTAGTACTGGTAGAACTTACAGTTCCGTGGGAAACTAATATACCTAAAAGTCATAGCTTCAAACTTAATAAATATTTCGAGCTTACTAACGAACTGACCAGGAATAGGTTTAGAGTAAATTCATACGCGGTAGAAGTAGGAGCGAGAGGTATAACAGCGAAATCTCTCTTTAGCTTGCTAAAAGATCTCGGCCTGTCTAGAACTATTACTAATACATTTCTAGAACGTACTTCAAAGGCGGCATTAGCAGAATCTTTTCGAATTTGGTTAGGTAGTGGGAGGAGCTCGGACAGTGAAGGTGAGCGTTAATGCATTTTAAAGGGGCCCCTTTAAACCTACACTTGGGTCGCAAGTCCCAAGCGCTGATCGGAGCTCCTCTTCCTACAACGCAATGGGCCCGGCACCCGCACGGTGAATCCATAGAATGCTAAGCAGTTTTCTTCTCATTTAAAGTGACAGCCCGGAGAGACGGGATGACGCTGGAAAGACAGTTGACTGCTGGAAAGACAGCTGGCAGCTGGGAAGACAGCTGACTGTTGGAAAGACAGCCGAGGGTAATGGCCTAGCAAGCCAAGCCCAGGAAAATTTTAAAGCTAAAAGTCCTCAAAAGAAAAATACCCCTGGGACAGTCCGAGAGGGGGGGCGGAAGAACTGTCCACCGGTTGAAGCAAATAACGAAAGCGGCGCGAATACGGACTTGAAATGCCCCACGTGCGGGAAAAATTACAAGAGAAGAGCCTGGTATATTAAACATCTTAAAACACATGATGGTGTTGAAGCACGACAATCGTCGGTAAGCTCTTCGACTATCACTGCGGATAGAGTTGACCCTCATATGTCCCATGGTGAGCCATTGAGTGAAGAGTATCAGGAGTCCATTTCCACCCGGACACGTCTTAGCATTCCCAATATAAAGCAATCGACATGGAAAGCACACGACGAACGATTAGCGGTCCTGTTAGAGCATCCGGGCTCGAAACAGGAGTTAGACACGCAAGTAGAAACTTTCCAAAAAACTGTTTATGACTATTTCAACGAAATATATCCGTCTCCAAATCATTACGCTCGTAAAAACAAAGAAAACGCGTTTAAGTCAAAAATGAGGAGGAAAAAAAGAGAGCTAAAAAAGAATCTTCGTGCGGCCAAAACGATAGGCGATAATTATCTTAGTCACCAATTGTCTAGGGCGCTACGGTCAACCCTGAAATTAATTCAGGGTATATCGAAACAGATCGCGGAACAACGTAAAAATTTCGATCGGGCTAAACACGAGGTAGCTTTTGATAAAAATCCTTTTGAGTACTCGAAAAACATTTTTAAAGAAGATAGAGGTAAGCTTATCTTGACCGATGAGGCAACTTATGAACATTATAGAAGCACGTACGAAGTAGCTAATATAGAAAGACTATATAAGGAGCCAAACAAACAACGACCTGAGATTCCTCACACTGACTTTCAAAGTGACCCACCAACTTTAGAGGAAATAAATAAACAAATCAAAAAGAAACCATCTAAATCAGCTCCAGGTCCTGATGGTATCCCCTATATAGTATACAAAAAATGATCATCTGTTCGTAAATACCTCCACAACTTATATGGTAAAATCTGGTCAAGAAAGCAAATACCTACGTCGTTTGGAGAAGCGGTATTTGTCCTCATTCCCAAAAAAGACCGGGTAACAGATCCAAAAGATACTAGGCCGATTGCTCTTACGAATACTCTATCTAAAATCTTTTTCTCAATACTTCAAACGAAAATGACCCATTTTATGATTAGCAATAGGTACTTCAGGCCGAATTACCAGAAAGGGTTTCTACCTGGAGTTTCTGGATGCCTGGAGCATAATAGTTTGTTAACTGAAAGCTTAAAAGACGCCAGAATGTGTGAGAGGCAAATTACAGTGTGTTGGATAGATTTAGAAAACGCGTTCGGGTCAGTACAACACGATCTATTGATGTTTGCGTTAAAATGGTACAATTTTCCTACGATAATAAGCAACATAATAGCGTCATACTATTCCAAATTAAAATTCGTTATAACCTCTAAAGACGGCCATTCAAAACCTTTAGGCTATAAAGTAGGTCTTTTTCAGGGTTGTTGTTTATCCCCAATAATATTTAATATCGTAATAAATATTTTAATAGATAATCTAATTAAACAAGAGAAAAAATGGGGTTATCGGTTTAAGTTAAACAATAAATACACAGAATCCATTCTTGCTTTTGCGGACGATCTCGCGATACTTACTAGGAATCCAAAGCAATGTCAGCTGCTATTGGATGAAGTGGAAGAATTTTGTGCGTGGACGAAGGGAATGAGGACAAAACCTAGTAAGTGTCACTGCTTATGTCTGGGTAGACGAAACACTAAATATACCTCATACGATCCGGGACTTAAAATAGATGGTAAAAGCATTTCTATAGTTTCCGAAGCGGCACATTTTAAATTTCTCGGCAAGAAAATAGATTATAAAGGCCGTACTCCATCTTTAGATGTACTAGTCGACAGCTTTTTGACAGATCTTGAAAAGGTAGAACATCAACCTATAAGTAATGTCAAAAAAGTTTGGATATACGACAATTTTCTAACATCACGTCTGAATTGGCCTTTCCTCGTATATGATTTTAATAAAACCCTCTTGGCTAAGTTAGATGCAAGTGTCATAAAGATACTGAAGTTTTGGCTTGGGCTAGCGCATTCGGCAGACACCTCAACCTTATTTAGGGAAAAAAATAACTTTGAGTTGAGATTAAAGAAACCATCGGAGCTCTATAAACATCTAAGAGTTACCAAAACACATATTCTGGGAAAATCACGAGATGAGATTGTTACCTCACTTCCAAAAGACAGAAGTGTCCCAGAGCTCGAGTCAAGACTTAAGTTCCATAAACAATTTATGATAGGAGCACAATCAAGTAAAGTAGGGTTAGGATCAAAGAGGAAAGTTCAAGATATGGACATAATAAAATCTTTTATACGGCAAGACGAGAATGATAGGTATAAGATGCACGCAATGGGGTTAGAAATGCAAAACGAGTGGCTAACTCTGGGAGAATTTTGTATCCCTTTAGCTTTAAAATGGCGCACCCTAATTCATGACTGGTCTCCAGCACTATTAAAATTCTACCTGAATGCGTTCCAAATGACTCTTCCAGATCAAAGTAATTTAGTGAGATGGGGTAAAGCTACCGATAAATCTTGCTACATCTGTAAAGAGGCAGTGGGGACAGCTAAACATATGCTGGTGGGGTGTAGGGTACTCCTGGAAAGTGGTCAATACTCGCGGCGCCATGACAAGGTACTAGAAATTATACGTGAAGCCGTTAGTCTTTCAGTAGCAAGAGCACAGAGAAACATTACAACCAGCAAACGTTCAACAGAGTTTGTGAAAGAAGGTTCTGTTAAAAAACACACGCAAAAACCTTTCTCAATATTAGATCCAGCTCCTGATTGGACTCTTTTGATGGACACGTATGAGAAACAGTATAAAATCCCTGAGGACATTGGTGTTTCGTCATCCAGACCTGATATTTTTCTTTATTCTCGAAACCTAAAACGCGTAGTACTGGTAGAACTTACAGTTCCGTGGGAAACTAATATACCTAAAAGTCATAGCTTCAAACTTAATAAATATTTCGAGCTTACTAACGAACTGACCAGGAATAGGTTTAGAGTAAATTCATACGCGGTAGAAGTAGGAGCGAGAGGTATAACAGCGAAATCTCTCTTTAGCTTGCTAAAAGATCTCGGCCTGTCTAGAACTATTACTAATACATTTCTAGAACGTACTTCAAAGGCGGCATTAGCAGAATCTTTTCGAATTTGGTTAGGTAGTGGGAGGAGCTCGGACAGTGAAGGTGAGCGTTAATGCATTTTAAAGGGGCCCCTTTAAACCTACACTTGGGTCGCAAGTCCCAAGCGCTGATCGGAGCTCCTCTTCCTACAACGCAATGGGCCCGGCACCCGCACGGTGAATCCATAGAATGCTAAGCAGTTTTCTTCTCATTTAAAGTGACAGCCCGGAGAGACGGGATGACGCTGGAAAGACAGTTGACTGCTGGAAAGACAGCTGGCAGCTGGGAAGACAGCTGACTGTTGGAAAGACAGCCGAGGGTAATGGCCTAGCAAGCCAAGCCCAGGAAAATTTTAAAGCTAAAAGTCCTCAAAAGAAAAATACCCCTGGGACAGTCCGAGAGGGGGGGCGGAAGAACTGTCCACCGGTTGAAGCAAATAACGAAAGCGGCGCGAATACGGACTTGAAATGCCCCACGTGCGGGAAAAATTACAAGAGAAGAGCCTGGTATATTAAACATCTTAAAACACATGATGGTGTTGAAGCACGACAATCGTCGGTAAGCTCTTCGACTATCACTGCGGATAGAGTTGACCCTCATATGTCCCATGGTGAGCCATTGAGTGAAAAGTATCAGGAGTCCATTTCCACCCGGACACGTCTTAGCATTCCCAATATAAAGCAATCGACATGGAAAGCACACGACGAACGATTAGCGGTCCTGTTAGAGCATCCGGGCTCGAAACAGGAGTTAGACACGCAAGTAGAAACTTTCCAAAAAACTGTTTATGACTATTTCAACGAAATATATCCGTCTCCAAATCATTACGCTCGTAAAAACAAAGAAAACGCGTTTAAGTCAAAAATGAGGAGGAAAAAAAGAGAGCTAAAAAGAATCTTCGTGCGGCCAAAACGATAGGCGATAATTATCTTAGTCACCAATTGTCTAGGGCGCTACGGTCAACCCTGAAATTAATTCAGGGTATATCGAAACAGATCGCGGAACAACGTAAAAATTTCGATCGGGCTAAACACGAGGTAGCTTTTGATAAAAATCCTTTTGAGTACTCGAAAAACATTTTTAAAGAAGATAGAGGTAAGCTTATCTTGACCGATGAGGCAACTTATGAACATTATAGAAGCACGTACGAAGTAGCTAATATAGAAAGACTATATAAGGAGCCAAACAAACAACGACCTGAGATTCCTCACACTGACTTTCAAAGTGACCCACCAACTTTAGAGGAAATAAATAAACAAATCAAAAAGAAACCATCTAAATCAGCTGCAGGTCCTGATGGTATCCCCTATATAGTATACAAAAAATGATCATCTGTTCGTAAATACCTCCACAACTTATATGGTAAAATCTGGTCAAGAAAGCAAATACCTACGTCGTTTGGAGAAGCGGTATTTGTCCTCATTCCCAAAAAAGACCGGGTAACAGATCCAAAAGATACTAGGCCGATTGCTCTTACGAATACTCTATCTAAAATCTTTTTCTCAATACTTCAAACGAAAATGACCCATTTTATGATTAGCAATAGGTACTTCAGGCCGAATTACCAGAAAGGGTTTTTACCTGGAGTTTCTGGATGCCTGGAGCATAATAGTTTGTTAACCGAAAGCTTAAAAGACGCCAGAACGTGTGAGAGGCAAATTACGGTGTGTTGGATAGATTTAGAAAACGCGTTCGGGTCAGTACAATACGATCTATTGATGTTTGCTTTAAAATGGTACAATTTTCCTACGATAATAAGCAACATAATAGCGTCATACTATTCGAAATTAAAATTCGTTATAACCTCTAAAGACGGCCATTCAAAACCTTTAAGCTATAGAGTAGGTCTTTTTCAGGGTTGTTGTTTATCCCCAATAATATTTAATATCGTAATAAATATTTTAATAGATAATCTAATTAAACAAGAGAAAAAATGGGGTTATCGGTTTAAGTTCAACAATAAATACACAGAATCCATCCTTGCTTTCGCGGACGATCTCGCGATACTTACTAGGAATCCAAAGCAATGTCAGCTGCTATTGGATGAAGTGGAAGAATTTTGTGCGTGGACGAAGGGAATGAGGATAAAACCTAGTAAGTGTCACTGCTTATGTCTGGGTAGACGAAACACTAAATATACCTCATACGATCCGGGACTTAAAATAGATGGTAAAAGCATTTCTATAGTTTCCGAAGCGGCATCTTTTAAATTTCTCGGCAAGAAAATAGATTATAAAGGCCGTACTCCATCTTTAGATGTACTAGTCGACAGCTTTTTGACAGATCTTGAAAAGGTAGAACATCAACCTATAAGTAATGTCAAAAAAGTTTGGATATACGACAATTTTCTAACATCACGTCTGAATTGGCCTTTCCTCGTATATGATTTTAATAAAACCCTCTTGGCTAAGTTAGATGCAAGTGTCATAAAGATACTGAAGTTTTGGCTTGGGCTAGCGCATTCGGCAGACACCTCAACCTTATTTAGGGAAAAAAATAACTTTGGGTTGAGATTAAAGAAACCATCGGAGCTCTATAAACATCTAAGAGTTACCAAAACACATATTCTGGGAAAATCACGAGATGAGATTGTTACCTCACTTCCAAAAGACAGAAGTGTCCCAGAGCTCGAGTCAAGACTTAAGTTCCATAAACAATTTATGATAGGAGCACAATCAAGTAAAGTAGGGTTAGGATCAAAGAGGAAAGTTCAAGATATGGACATAATAAAATCTTTTATACGGCAAGACGAGAATGATAGGTATAAGATGCACGCAATTGGGTTAGAAATGCAAAACGAGTGGCTAACTCTGGGAGAATTTTGTATCCCTTTAGCTTTAAAATGGCGCACCCTAATTCATGACTGGTCTCCAGCACTATTAAAATTCTACCTGAATGCGTTCCAAATGACTCTTCCAGATCAAAGTAATTTAGTGAGATGGGGTAAAGCTACCGATAAATCTTGCTACATCTGTAAAGAGGCAGTGGGGACAGCTAAACATATGCTGGTGGGGTGTAGGGTACTCCTGGAAAGTGGTCAATACTCGCGGCGCCATGACAAGGTACTAGAAATTATACGTGAAGCCGTTAGTCTTTCAGTAGCAAGAGCACAGAGAAACATTACAACCAGCAAACGTTCAACAGAGTTTGTGAAAGAAGGTTCTGTTAAAAATCACACGCAAAAACCTTTCTCAATATTAGATCCAGCTCCTGATTGGACTCTTTTGATGGACACGTATGAGAAACAGTATAAAATCCCTGAGGACATTGGTGATTCGTCATCCAGACCTGATATTTTTCTTTATTCTCGAAACCTAAAACGCGTAGTACTGGTAGAACTTACAGTTCCGTGGGAGACTAATATACCTAAAAGTCATAGCTTCAAACTTAATAAATATTTCGAGCTTACTAACGAACTGACCAGGAATAGGTTTAGAGTAAATTCATACGCGGTAGAAGTAGGAGCGAGAGGTATAACAGCGAAATCTCTCTTTAGCTTGCTAAAAGATCTCGGCCTGTCTAGAACTATTACTAATACATTTCTAGAACGTACTTCAAAGGCGGCATTAGCAGAATCTTTTCGAATTTGGTTAGGTAGTGGGAGGAGCTCGGACAGTGAAAGTGAGCGTTAATGCATTTTAAAGGGGCCCCTTTAAACCTACACTTGGGTCGCAAGTCCCAAGTGCTGATCGGAGCTCCTCTTCCTACAACACAATGGGCCCGGCACCCGCACGGTGAATCCATAGAATGCTAAGCAGTTTTCTTCTCTTTACATCAATTGAATCACTGAATTCATTGAGCAATTTGGACATTCGAGCAACTGCTGAGTGGTTACCCAAAACTGTTTTCCGTCGTGGTGCGGATAGAGGTTTTACTGGGTTACGAGGGTATCTGGATGGTGCTCTAAAGTTAAATTTGGTATAAGAATTGATTTTATATAAGAATATTAGGTCTAATAAAGTTCTTCTGTTTTCTAAGGTCATCATGTTAAAATATTCGATTCTCTTTGCATAAGACGAAATTTGTTTAGCAATACCCTCTTTGTATGCCAAGTGCCATAAGAAACGTCTCTGTATACGTTCTATTCTCAGCTGATGGGTAGCATAATGTGGTCGCCAGACCATACTGCAGTATTCCAAATTGCTACGTACAAGGCTGTTATACAAAAGAATTTTAGTTTTTACTTGTTTGAAAATTTTCCCGTTCCTTATAACAAAGCCAAGCATCTTTGCACTGTTATTAACGACATGATCAATGTGCAGGATATATGTTAACTTCTGATCCAGAAAAATGCCAAGATCCTTTATATGGGTTACTTCCGTTAATCTTTCGTGTTGAAGGTAATATTGTGTCGGCAAAATGTTGTATTTGCGCGTGAATTTTATGTGCGAACATTTTTTTACATTAAGTGACATGCCATTAGTCTCAACTCATTCGACAATTTGATTAAAATCCATTTGTAGGAGAACTGAGTCGTCGATCGAATGAATAATTTTTGAGAACTTCAGGTCATCAGCATATAGGGACGGTATAGAGTATTTAAAACATGTTACTATGTCATTAATAAATATATTAAATAGTATTGGCCCCAAGTGGGAGCCTTGGGGTACGCCTGTTGCTATCTTTTGTTTGTTTGATGTGTAACCATTAACTGCAACACAGAAACTTCGGTCACTTAGGTATGATGAAAACCATTGCAGTGATATTTCAGAAAAACCATAAAGTTCTAGTTTCTGTAGTAGAATACTGTGAGGTACTTTGTCAAATGCTTTCTGGAAGTTTGTGTAAATAACATCGACCTGTTGTTGAGAATCAATAGCTTCACTTAGGTATTCAGTGAAGTTTACTAAATTTGTACTACAAGATCTGCCAGTAACAAAACCATGTTGATACTCTGATATGAAGCGTTTTATATATACTTTTATATAAGGACATACCAAGGATTCAAAAATCTTGGCGAAGGAAGATAACATAGATATTGGTCTATAATTTTGCACTAAGGAATCTTTGCCATCTTTATGAATAGGTACTATCCTAGCTTGTTTCCATGCCGTAGGAAAAGTTCCAGTTCGCAAAGAAGTATTAAAAATTATGTACAGTGGAAGGGCCAAGCTGGAAGCACAATTCCTAATCAGGATAGGCGGTATGTTGTCAGGGCCAGAGCCTTTGGAGGTATTTAAACTAGCTAGTTTATTAAAAATAGTTTCAATGGTGATTTCCGGAAATATGAAGTTGTCGCTTATACCTGTTATGGGAAGAAGATGTTTCGAGATATATTCTTGTGTTAGACGTGTGACATTATTCGTCGGCTTGTAAAGTGTGCTAAAATAACTGGAAAATAAGTTGCAAATTTCTTCTCCAACACTAGTTGTGATCGTGCCGTCACTCATTGATGAAGGGTAAGAACTTCTATTGCTTCTTTTACTTTTAAGGAAGGACCAAAACATTTTCGGGTTTTCTTGGATCTGAACCTCAATGTTATTATTATGATTATTGTATGCGTCGAGAGACAATTTTTTACAGCGTATACTGATTAATTTGAGCGATAAATCATCCATTGGGTTCTTATATTTTTTTACACGTTCTAATAATTTGTGTTTTTCTTTAAGTCTCTTTTTTAAACTATGACTAATCCAGTTTGGATGACCATCTTGTTTAACATTTTGTAGCGGGACAAATTTAGAAATTAAGTTTTGTAAAGTATCGTATAGAAGGCATACCATTTCATTGACGTCAGAACAGGCCTCCATCATCTTACACCAGTCTAATTCATGTAATGACTTAATGATAGAGTCAAAATCCGCTTTAAAGAAGCAATATTTTTTAGACGTATTACTTTTAAGTGTATCATATTCAATACTAGGGATGCAAATTTCTAAGGGAGGATGCAGCTTGTCAATATTGCAAATAGAACTATTAGATAGTTCCACGTAGCATTTAGGACAGTTAGAGAGTACAAGGTCTAAGATTTTACTTTTATCATTAATGATGGTATTAAATTGCTTGAAATCATTTTCAGATATAAAATCCAATAGCAACTGCGCAGCAGGGGGATTGGGTTTAAATAATGAATTTTGGTACATGTTCCAGTACAACAAAATGAAATATTGAGTTCCGGGACACAACTTTCCGTCTCGAAATTAGGCAGAAAACAGGAAATGGAGTGTTTTAGTAGCAAGTTATCTATTATATACAAATTATAATTTTATCTACTTCATGACAGGTAGATAGAGAGAAGATTTTTAGCATTTCAAGGACCCGCTCTGCGTACGTTCGTTGGGGGTCCAGTTACATGCAAGGCTATACGACTCTTCTGTGGGTTCTCTCTCTTAATCAAACTTGAAATTATTGTACTAGAGCTGATTTTAAAGTCTTTTTAGAAATAAGTTGGTGCGTGTTTAAGACATGTCAGGATATTAAAACTATATAAGTAATATATTTTAATGTTAATAGACTAATTATTGCATAAAAATATTTAATATAAGCTTATTAGCTTACATACATACATGTGCTCTTAAATTTTTATGTTTGACTTTGTGTTCAATTCATACTGAAGTTATTTCCGTTTCCCAAGATAAGACCAAGCAATGTTCAGTCTTGCAGCGAGAAGCCACAAAAAACTACAGTACTACCAGTATCACGTTACAGAATAGCATTATCAGACTTTCACGTATTTATGTAGTACCACAGTAAATGTAAATTCTGTGACACAGTTTATTACTTGCCAAGCTATTTATCATGGCAGTCTATTTGAATGTAAATTGGTTTAGTAATTGTTATTATTTATTATAGTACTAGTATTACTTACTTCAAATTATACGTTTCAGTATGAAAAGTTTTACGCTGAATTTAATCTCTCAATAAGTAAAGATTGCTTAGTAAAAGCTCCAGTCAATTTCAAATATTTTTTTATTTTTTTTTGAGTAAAAAATATACAAAAACGTGTCTATAAGTTTTCTGAAAGTTTTTACTAAAAGTCACATTTAAATACAGCCTAAATAAATACTTCAACCGTTTAATTAAAAATTCAAAGTATGTCACTTTTAACTGATCTCATCCCGTAGTAATTAAAAGTGATGTCGTGTTAAATTCATTACTCAATTACGCCTATCTAGGTTAGTACTAGGTAAGGGTTTTGACTTGAAATTAATTGAGGACCGTCGTGGCGCAGAGGCGCAACGTCTGCCTGTAACGCGACGGTTACTGGGTTCGATCCCCAGTCGGAGAAGATGGATTTTTTTATTTCCATTTTCTTCGCTCTGGCATCTAAGGCAAAGCGCGGCGTTGAGTTCCGCCACTCAACACGCAATGCCTCGAAAACGGCGGAAAGTGGGGACGGAGTAAGCAGGGACTAAGTAACGGAGTGTCTTAACACTAGGTTCTTATGGTTCCTGCAGTTCCCTCTGCCTACCCTGCCATGTGCGGGATAAAGCGTGAAGCTATTAATTGACTTGTATGTATATTTAGTAATATGATAAGAATTTTATTTAATTCTTAATTCGGACACTATACGATTTTATTTTACTCGTTCTGGTAAATAAGACAAAATTTGATATGGAGTTCCGCCACTGACAAATAACGTCTGAAGTATTGGGCGAAATTGATTTGTCATAAAAATCTTTGTAATTATTACGACGCGATTTGACAAATATTTGGCGGTCGTAAGTAACCTCTTGATATATGGGTATTCAAATTCTAGCTCACGTAAATAGTAAATAAAACGTAAACGTCCGTAAAACTAGTATGTAGTAGCAGTAGAAGTAAACTAGTGTAACATATTAAACATACTAGATTAGCTTTCTTAGTGTAGCGTGAAGCTTAAATAAAAAACATACATAGTTTTAACATACTTTGGCAGTCTAGAAAGTAGCACAAGAGGGTCAAGATAAAAATATACTTTTGTAGGTGTTAGTTTAGTCATAAATGTTTTAAATGCACAGCAATTACGTTTCTCAACAAGGTTTCTAGGTGAGATGTTTTTAATTGCATTACTTCACTGTATCCCGCATATCTCAGAGAAGCAGAGGGGAACCTAGTGTAGATACACTCTGTCATCTGTCTTTGTATTTATTGTCATGTAATTTTATGTATGTATGTGGGTAATGAAATATCATAGCAATTTAAATTGAGAAGACATGAGAATATTTTAAACGTTTATTTCTTGAACTCGTTGGACTTTGTACCTCGATGTGACCAACGTTGTAAATGTAACTATTATAGATACAGCAAGTAATAAGGCGTGTAGAAATGAACAATCACTTATTGATACAAAATATAATCACAAGCAGTCTTACTTTACTAAAGATACTATGGGCACTAAGAGTCAACTGTAGGATTGTGAAAGGTTTATTTTTAGAGCAGTACCTGGGCTTACCTAAGTCACTAAATATTATTTTAGTGTTCTCTTTACAATACATTTACTTAGTTTCACTCGCCTCCACTATCTCCACTCCTCTCTCTATGAAACCTAATTCCTCTAGAATACGCAAAAACATGTGTTAAAATACCAAAATACATAACTACCAGAGTCAGAAACCAGAAATCATTGTACGTTATATCGCTTATTGTTGTACTTACTTATTAACAGATATTTAAATGAACCAACGATATCGCTGCTTATGTTGTTGCATTACAATATTTGTGGGACTTGAAGTTGCAATCATAAGCTTCAAATTAAAAAAAATTACTAGAAATCGAACCTGTAACCTCCTTTTATCTGGGAAAGCGCTTTCTAATATATAATTTCCTGTCCGTGAACTGTCCATATACGCTACATACGTCATTTCTTAGAAAGGATAAAGAGACCCACGTCACGTCAACCTTCTTTGTAGTCGCGACTTACTAAAATAGGGTTTTACTTAATTGTTTGTGACAAATATAGTATGAGGAACAGATGTTGTTTTGCACATTAGCGGATATTGTAGGCTTAGATTGTGATTTCACCTTTTTTTAGTCTACGCTTAGTTATTGGTTCTATTTCTAATCAACACAATATTTTTTTTAGTTAGCGTAGTTTTAAGATTCTCTACTGGTCACTAAACGCTAAATTTCGATTAAAAGAGACTAAAAACACTAAATAAAAATTACATATCTTTATAAATAAAAAATAAAGTTTTGGGGAAAAAAAACCTTTCGGTTAACAGCCGAACGCGCTAACCATTGCCCCACGGAGGCGTGTGCTACGAATTGGAAATCTAAACTTTCCTGTACCGATGTATTTTATTATATATATTTTTTATAAATTAACATAATTCAGTATTTAAAGAGACTGAAACAAATTCTCTGTAGGTTGCTGCATCTCTCAGACACTGTCTTGTGAACGTGAAAGATATACGAAATCGTATATAGTATAAGTTATTTTATCTCTAAGCTGGTTTTTACCAGCTGCGTCTAACTTACACTTGTGTGTGACACGTGACATGTGGTAAGTGCCCAAGGTCACAGTGGGCTATATTGAAATAATTTGTTCAATCTAAGATATCCAAAGAAAGATCAATAAGTTGGTACATTAAGCTGCAACGATTAATTTCTTCAACGAAACGAAAAAATGTATTACTGTTCTTTCTTTTCCACTGTTTATTGAAAAAAAAAGTTGACGATAGTGGATTGCGGCTTTTAGAAATCCAGCAAACGATTCCATGTGTGCCTTCACTCACGCGAGTTTTGTTCTTGTTTCCAATCATATCCGAGTCAAATATTTTTTTATCCGATTCTACTTCTGTTCATAGCTTTCTGCATAAGCTTCGGTAATAAGTGTAACGTGTATTTAGTCGATGAAACTTACAAGTAGATTTAATTTAATCTGTGTTAATATGTATTATAATATCATACCATAACTGATATTATTTTATTTCAAAGCATCAGTTTTTTTAAATAGGAAAAAATATAAAAAATGAGTTAAATTAAAAACCAAGACTCCTTCAACGGTTTAATTTTACATGTAAATGTAAAATAAACATATGTAAAATGAAAAATAATAGCACGTAAAATGATGAATAAAGAATATAAATAAAGAACTGAATGGAACGAACATCGAGATGTAAACAACAGTTTATGTGATTAAACGAGAAATCAAAGAATCTTCTTCATTAGCTGTATTGAAAGTCGTGTGGTTAGTTAAATATTTAATTAATATCAAAAAGCTTCTTTAAAAACATAATTATAAAGAAGGTTAGATTACATTTTGAGTATAACAAGTAGTTTTCACTATCCAATTTTCGATGATAACAAAGCGTTAGTTACGAGAGCTAGGAAAATTAAAATATTTCTTTCCTTCGAATGGAAATCAAATCCGCAACCGCCACATTCAGAGTCAGACGCAGTCCTTCGCCAGCAATAAACGAATAATTTCAAAAGTGAACAAAATCTATTTAAAGTACAATTGTATAAAACAATAAAAACAAGAAGTAATACAGCCAATAAAATTTTAGAGTCGCCATTTAATTTCTATTTGCAGTATTAGATAGAAGCTTTGTTAGTCGACTGTACTGCATTACTCCACTTGTAAATTATACACTACACTGTGCTTAGTGCTAACTACAGGGATGTTGTGAGGATACGAGTTGAGATGATGTGTGGAAAAGATAAAGATTTTCTAGTTTTTTTTTATAAAACAAAGATGAAGATGTGAAATCTTAATATTGGTTATATTTTTTGTATCATTTTGACGATGGCTTTACTACGTGCATTTTTATGTCAAAAAAGAATTCAATGAATATGTAGGTACTTCACTAAACTGTTTATATAGCTAGATCATTTCATACAAAATTGTTACCTGCGTCTGTATATTTAAATTCGGCTGATTACAGAACCAGCGATGCGTAAACAATGTGATAGATTAATTGAAACAAAATATTTATCATTTAAATATTGCATGATTGTTTTAATAATAATTTTTATCGTGTGTTTACTTTGTAATACTAATTTCACAAGTACGGACACTCTGACTATACGTTTACTGACGTTTTGGTAACGACTACAATGTATACTTTGTCCATGTCCGGATGGATGGTTGGCGAATTAGTATTTCATTGTAAGTAGTTAGTTAGTCAATTGTAATAGACCCTTTTTTTAATTTTATGGTATAATATATATGGTAAAAAATTAATACATTCTTAAGTTGTACATCCAATGTCTCTTTTATTTAAGAATATATTAAAATTTTGTTAATTTTTTTTTCACATAATTTAAATTATTTATATACATACATAATAATTACTATAAGTAAAATCTTTAATAACAGTTTTTATATTTTATTTCATTTTTAAATAAATAATATTATATCTTCACGTACACTAGAACTTTACAGTACAGGCAAAGACAATGTCTTAACTAATCATATATTAACATCTTTCTTACCCGCATGAGAAGCGGAACTCTACGCTAGAGACATTCTGTTCCAATATATTATGACAAGTATAAACGTAAGACTTATTCGCTATGCAATATTATTTAATCCGCACCGACAGAAATTTGAGTTAAGCTTAGTATGGACAAGATAAAGTCTATCAAGGAAGCAATAAAAAATAACAGAAGCTACGAAGTGACGAAGATTGATGGAACACAGCCTGAAAAGCACGACGAAAGTAAAAACACACACCTACATAATTATATATGTACATTTACAAATATATTGAAAAAGATGAGCTTTTTTGGCGAATATTACTAAAAAAAGCTCATTTGATGGTGAAAATATTGTGTCTTACTTTTTAGATGAAAAGATCGAGGAGAAGAAACCTGAAACTAAACACGTCATATCTCGAATTCAGTAGGAAACTAACTAGTTTTTGCACTAGGATCACTCTGGCCATAATGTTCATTCATCGTAAATTAATAAATTTTGTAGCTTAATATTATTTCACCGAAGTATATTTATATAAGATGATTCAACCAAAGTTAATCGTAGAAAATATATTGTTTTTCTTATAATCTATAACTTAAAATTACAGAAATTATATCAAAACGTTTATTACATAGAATGCTAATATGTCTCTTAATTTATAATGTACTTTAAAGGCACATCTATTCCTATTTCAGTTCTAACTTACAACATTAACGATATTGTTATGATAAAAGCTTTGTAGAAGCTCTAAAACGTCTGTACTATATCTCATGTTGCCGCCTGGAACTTTTCACAGAGTATAATTCTGTTTTACCTACGTGTTATTTATTTACACTTGTATAAAGTCATTATGTTACTGGCACATTAAAAAAATTGTAGTTGTCTTTCTTCAAATAGGATAAAATACTTTATTTAATTCTACCACGTCTAATCGATAGAAAATAAAACACACTAAGTTTTATCTTATTTTATTTATTTACTTAAAAATTGTAATCGAAACCTAAAGCATACTAAAATTTGATTATATTTACGAAATCCCATCGACTTTGAGAACGTTGTACGTAGTACATGTCATGAAATTTTCATACAGAGCTTCTCAAGGCTTTATTGCTTGCTTAAATGACACTATGAAGATATTTAGTTCATGAGTAAACATGAAACTATTTATTAACTATTCGTATCTCATATATTGAGAACCTGTTAAAGCTTCATTCGAATTAAGCTTTCATTAGTAAGTTGTATAATGAGTGCATTTCAAAGAAAGTGCTATGGATATTTATGAATGTACATATTTACGAAGTAAAGGTCAGTTTTTGAAGCTGGATTAAACATGAACGTTAGTTTAACATGTAAAATTTTAAACTATCAATAAAGTACAAGTGTATTTATTATATAAAAACGCTACAGAACTTTATGTCATTTTATGTGAATTTAATTAATTAACTAATAATTAAAAATTATAACTTAAAATTAAAATAACGATAATATTTTATGTGACACAGTGTAGCGCCGTCTGTTTGTAAACGGGACCGCTACGGGTTCAATCTCCACAGGGGACAATGATATTTTTTCTTTTTCTTTTTTTTTGAGCTTCACTCTTTATTCCGCACATAGCAGGGTAGGCAGAGGGACCTGCAGGGACCGTGGGAACCTAGTGTTAAGACACTCTGTTGCTTATTCCAGCTTTCTCCGATTTATTTTTATTTTCCCATTTTGAAAAGACAACACGGCAGCAGACAAACTGCTAACGGCTAATGACATTTATTTTGCCTACATTAATATATTGTGAGACTAACAGCGAGAATAAAGATATATACATATGTATATGTGTAAAAAAATATATATTGAAAGCTCTACAAACTATTTTTAGTATTTTTAATATTGTGGTATATTTAATTTACTATCTTAGGCATATATATTTATAAGCGTAGCCACGCCTGTGCCAAATGTAACTAACTAAGAGCTGTGTCTGTGTGTATCTTCCATATATATTATCGTTTATTGTCCTAATTGAAAATTAAATGGAATTCATTTTGTAAACATTACTAAAATTTATAAATTAATTAATAATAAAGCTACATATAAGCTGACCAAATTTTCTAGTACTAACTTAGATAAGTGTAGTTAGGTAATGATTTGAGTACGTCATCAGTTTTAATTAGAACGGGACAAGGCAAGTAAATTAGATATAACTTTGAATTTTTAATTAAACGGTTGAAGTATATATTATTACTGCAAAGTAAAAGCTCATGTGAAAGTGAAAACGTTAAGAAAAAATATTTATGCATTTTTTTAATTATTTTTTATTCCTGTGTATACATAACATAATATTTTATTGTGTAACAAAATAATAAACGTTATATTTCATTTGACATTTTAATTTGATATAAAAAAAATAATAAAAAGATAAATAGTAATAAAAAAAGTACCGATGAGTATCTTGCGCCGATTCTTCTCAGGTTTGAGGCCATAAAATTAGTGGCAATGTTTTTGAAATTCCAAAAATTTATGACTTACTTAAATGTGTCTACTAAGTAAGCTTTACTTACTAAGAGGTAAAATTAAGCATTAAACTTTTCATACTGAAACGTTCAAATTAATGCAAAGATATAGCAGTATTATCCTAAATAATAATACCTACTAAACCAATTTACATTCAAATAGATAAATAGCTTGACAAGTAATAAACTGTTTCACAAAATTTACATTTACTATGGCACTACGTGAAAGTCTGATGATACTATTCTGTCACGTGATACTGGTAGTACTGTAACTTTTTGTGGCTTCATGTGTGTGAGACTAAATATCACGCTTAGATTTATCTTATAAAATGGAAATAATTCATTAATTTCAGTATGAACTGAAACCAAAACCGTTTTCAGTCAAAAGCTATACCGCTAAGCCACAAGGGTACCAAACTATTTTCATTGCATTTGTACATATATCGTAATTTTATGTATTTCCTTTGTATGTTGAATTTAAGATTTGCTTCGAAAAGGGCGGAAAGCGGAGACGGAGAAAGCAGGGGCTAAGCATCGGAGTATCTTTACACTAGGTTCCTATGGTGAATACAGTTCCCTATGCCTACTCTGGCATGTGCGGGATAAAAGGGTGAAGCTAAAAAAAAGTACGTATGTATAATACATAATCAAAATATGTTGGATTAAAATAAACTTATTATAATTAATTGTTGATAACGTTGCTTTTTTTCTTAGCGGAATGCTTTAATAGACTTGTATACAAAAATACTTTCAAAGACTACATATATCAAAATGTTCTTCGAATCTGGTCTTAATTACTTTTTTTTGTTCTGAATTAAAATTAAACGTATAAGTCTTTTACAAAAATTATCAAGAAATAATTTTTCTAGCTTGAACAAAAGATAAAATCAGTATGTAAAACTAAAAGTTTACTTTCTTACCAAAATACCACCACAGTCTTTTCATAGTAACGGCCCACTTGCGATTGTTTAAAACGTCAGGTATACAAAAAATATAACAAAATGAGCAAATTATCTTATCATCTCGATATTAAAGTAACTGAACGATTTCAATTCATTTTGTATTACAGAACAAGTACTCATAAGCTCAATGATATAGAATAATTTTTTATGTAAGTGAAATTAGGTGAAATTCCTACTTGGAAAGAATTATATTTATTTTTATTCTGGCAACAAGACAAAGAAGACGAAAATCGGGGATGAGAGTGTCTTAACAGTAGGTTTTATCTGTTAAAAAGTGAAAATAAAGAAAGCAAAGTAACAATTATGTAGCACATACAATTTAAACAACAGAAATACTCGTACACACGCAACTACAGTGCATGTATGTATTGTACATTTGAAACGCGTTATTGTTAGTCCGAATCGTACACAACGCCTATTATTCTTGCCGCTACATTCGACCGGAACTATTGTACCAGGATATGGAATCAGATTATGCTGAATGTCCTTGGGACACATAGAGCTATAATATATGACTTTTTACTATTAATAATGTTTGTTTTAAATATCATAATAAAATGTTATACGTAAAAATGGTAGGTTTTGGAATATATGTATATTCATTCCAATGACTTTAAATAGAAAAAAATAATGGTTTTGTAGCGCGTCGTAACGAATTTAATTACATGCGCTGCGCTTATGGATTAATCTGGATAGAGTGAATTTATTTAATGTCTTGAATTTTTGGGCGAGTGAGAAGCTGTGTTAAACTCAAAATATAGGAACTTGTTCAGGACATACAATAATACGTATATGTATTGCTTTAACGATAGAAACAAAAATAAATTCATGTATTATTATATTTAATTAATTATTATTTTATTTTATGCAATTAAATTTACAACGAACATAATAAAGTAATGAGCAAATAGTTGATATCTTCAGTTTAGAACTCATATGTTCTTGACTTCTTTAGATTTTAGAGACTTTTTCTTATATCTTAAAATATAAAATTAATATAATATATGATTATTATATTATATACTATACTTAAAATAGTCTTAAAAAGCAAAAAGAATAGCACACGAAACGCGGTGCACAACAAACATAACGAAGTGGAATTTTGTTTCATATAAACATTTTATTGGATCAATATATAGCTGGTATGCAGTGGATGCTGCGGCAATAAATACACCTGTGTTTAACTAAAACAGTATTAGGTTTTATCTTCAATTGATAAAAGTGAAATTCTTTTTTTTATAACAACAATTTGATTTATTCTACAAGTACAAATTATACTATCATAAAATTTTTTAAATCTGTCTTGTATGTAATGTATATAGGCAAAAAAAATAAACAGCCAAGCCACGAAGCCTCCCAGAGAAAAATATTCTGGTAGAAGAAAAAAGAATATGAGCTTGTCTTAACACTTACTCACCTACAAAAATATGTACATATGTTATAAATTAACCATTTTGCTAAAATATAACCCTGCAATTTTTAAGAGACACCTATAATTTATTTTTATTGGTACAAGAAGATATAAATGTCAGTGTTATCTTGAACAGATTGCATTTACACGATTAATGTCGGCAATTTGGCCACAGCTTATAAAGCTCAGTATAAACAGGCGCACAATGCTGTGACGGATTGGCCAATCTAGCTCGCTCGAGTAATTAGACCCACGCTGAAGAAGTCAGGTTACTTTGTGTTGTGTCTGGATTTGTAATTTTAAATATTTAGATGAAGAAGATATTGTCAAGATTTAATAGGAAAATTTACCGAAGCAAGATTACAGTGTGATTGAATTAAAAATTTGATACACTCTCAAAACTATTACTTTTTCTGTAAGTTATTCTATGTACTCAGCGAGCGTACGAGACGGACGTGTTGCAAAATATTTTTAATAAATACGAGTAGTGCAGTTAATCTAATTTCAACTTAATTTCCTTTCATTGTAAATATATATTCAATTGTTCGGTACTGTGTCAGTTACGACTAATACATTCTACATAATAATAAATCGGAATACCGTGCAAAAAACAACATGGATATAGAACGCTCACCAACTGGAAGTGGCCAAAGCATTGAAAGGAGCAGATCTCATCCAAACCTGTCGACCATAAGTGCGCAAGGTACAACATATACGGATCTATCACATATAACTATACGTAATAAACGCAAATATTGTTCAGACAATGATATGAATAATCAACTAGCGGATATCCAAAAACAAATGGCTGAAATGATGCTTCTCTTAACAACGTCTATAAATACACAAAACGAGAGCTCCGCGAAAATAGCGAGCGACATTACTGCAATAAAAAATGAAGTTTTAGAAATCAAAGCAACTATAGGCAAGACTGAACAAAAATTACTAACTATAAACATGGAACACGAAAAAATTAAAACAGAAATACAAAATATTACCTGTACAACCGGCAAAATGGAAACAAGAATTGCATCCTTGGAATGTAGTCTACAAAACTATAAGACGTCCCGGAATAGTTTGACTACATTGGATGAAAACTTATATGGGGATATGTTGGCGGAAATTACCGAACAAACTCTTCGAAAGAAAAACGTAATACTGTCTGGTATTCCGGAGCCAAAATCGAGTAATTTTAAGGAACGACAAACCCATGATAAAGAAGAGGTATTAAAAACTTTTAAAACACTTCTGAAAGACTGCCCTAAACCTACCAAAGTTATGAGAATCGGGAAATATAAACCAAACAATATTCGTGCTATTAAAGTACACTTTGAATTAGAACAATCGGCCAAGTTAATACTTCGAAACAAAAATAAGTTGAAGAATGACCAAATAAAAATCTTTCCGGATCAAACACCTTTTCAGCAAGCGCAATTCAAAAATCTTAAAAATGAATTACACTGTCGGACTGCAAATGGTGAGGACAATCTGCAAATTAAATATATCAAAGGCACACCTAAAATTATCAGCTCTCTGCCAAAAAACTCTCTGCTTTAAACAAATATACAAAAAAAATCAACCACAACACCTACCAAGTTTCAAACAACTATGATGATATAATTACTACTAAGAAATCTTTAAAATGTTTATATGCTAATGCGCGAAGTATAGTCAAACCTGGAAAACTTGACGAGCTGACGTGCATAGTTAACTCTTTTAAATATGATTTACATGTGATTATACTATCAGAAACGTGGATTAAAACAGATGACGAGGGCAAAAGACTCCAGATACCAGGTTATTCTCACTATTATCACTACAGACAAAATACAATTGGTGGAGGTGTATCGATTTTCGTCAACAATAAGCTGAAACATAATTTTGTTGAAGAACTATCACAAGATGACAACCACTACTTATGGATACATTTGGAAAAGTTATCTTTAGATATTGGCGCGATATACAAACCTGGCCGAACAAACATCAAAAACTTTCTAGATACTTTCTCACTTCAACTCAATCGTAGGAAAAGAGCATTAATATGTGGAGACTTCAATTTGGATCTATTAGCCCCAGATTGTTCAGTGGAAGATTATATGGATACATTAAAAGAAAATGATTTTAAAATAATGAACAAAATCGACGTTCAACATTGTACTCGTGAAACATTTCAAAAGAAGACGTTAATTGATCACATTGCCACCAATCTGAAAGATAATTATTTTCACCTAGCTGTCATTGAGTCTTCCATATCAGACCATAAGCAAATATACTTTGAAGTAGACAAATATCAACCAGAACCTAAACAAAAAATTAATTATGAAACAATAGATTACATAAAACTACATGAATTATTAAAAGCTGGTACAAACAATGAAAATATTGACTACATCCAATTCGAAAACAGACTATTACAAATATTACAGCAATGCAAAATTAAGAAAACTAAAATACTTAATCTACCGAGACAAGACTGGGTAAATAAAAACATACTCAATAAAATTAATCGGAAAAATGTTCTCTGGAGCCAACACAAAAATAATCCCAAAGATGAAGACATAGAGAAAAAGTTTAAAAGGGAAAGAAATCTGGTTTCTGAAGAAATACAAAGTATGAAAAATAAATACTACCATAAAAAATTCTCAGAATGTAAAGAAAAACCTAGGAAAATGTGGGACTTGATTGACAGTCTAACTAACAATAAAATAAAAGAAGTCTCTAAACCTAATAAATTGGTAAAAGAAAACAACGAATTAAAAGACGGAAAGGAAATTTGCCAATATTTTAACGATTTTTTCTCTACTGTGGGTTCAACGCTAGCGGAAGCAATTGATCCAAAGTATTATAATAGCAAAATCTATACAAATGCGAAACCAAACGTTCTGAATGCTAATTTTGGTCTTAAGAAATTAAAGCCAGCCACAAAAAAAGAAATAATTACAATAATTGATAATTTAGATAGTAACACTAGTGCTGGTATTGACAAAATATACGCTAAGGTAATAAAATCCATTAAAAACGTAATAATCGATGAACTTACTCGGTGTGTAAATGCCTGTTTTGAAAATGGTATTTTTCCTGCGACTCTTAAAGTAGCTAAAGTGACACCTATATACAAATCCGGACTAAAAACAGATCCCGGCAACTATCGCCCCATTTCCGTGCTCCCAGTAATATCAAAAGTTTTTGAAAAAATTATCTACAATCGGTTAGACACGTATTTAAATTCTATCGACTATCTGTATCCTAAACAATATGGATTTAGAGCGAGATCAAACACATTATCTGCCACAGTTGATTTAGTAACCAAATTAAAAAATAGTATAGATGAAAAGAAAATTGCTCTTGGCGTTTTCATAGATCTAAGAAAAGCTTTTGATACGGTTAGCCATCCTATATTATTAAATAAATTAAAAGACATAGGCATTTCTGATAAGGCTCTTAGTATTTTTAAATCATACCTATCTGATCGAATTCAAATTGTTAAAATTGGAGAATATCAAAGTAGCAAAAATCTTATAACTTACGGAGTTCCTCAAGGCTCAATATTGGGATCCATATTATTTCTTATTTACATAAACAATATAAGTAAACTTGAGCTTAAAGGAGAACTGTCACTTTACGCTGACGATACAACCCTATTTTATTATGGCAATAAAATAGAAAATATAATTCAAGATGCTCAGGACGACCTGAACTTACTCAATGTTTGGTTTCAGTGCAACCTACTAACACTTAATGTAAACAAAACACATTATGTAATATTTGCAGCAAAAAATAAAAAAATAAACAGTTTTGAACCGCTAACAATTAATAACATAATTATAAGTAGATCAGATAGCGAAAAATATCTAGGTTTAACTTTAGATAACAAGCTTACGTGGAAACCACACATTCAAAATATAAAATCAAAATTAGTGTCTTTAACTGGTGCTCTTCGCAATATAGTGCGATGCTTTCCCCGCAGAGTCCGCTATATAATCTATAACTCCCTAGTCAAGCCACACTTGGATTACCTAATCCAAGTATGGGGTTCTGCTGCTCAAACTAACCTTAAAATATTACAAACAGCACAAAATAAACTAATAAAGATACTATTTCACTACGATTACTTTACGCCAACAGAGAAAATATATAAGGAAACAAAATTGATGAATATATATAATACATATAAATATTATACATGCATGCTTATTCGAAAAATTTTATCAAATGAAATACACACACATATAAACTTGTCTTTAAAAAACAATAATCCGCAATACCCATATCTCAGAAGTGCAAATAATATAGTATTACGTCCCCCAAGAACAAACTACGGTAAAAGAAATATAACATTCGAAAGTGCTCAAATATATAATAACCTTCCTAAAAGTATAAAAGAAATAAAAAATACACGTGCTTTTAAAAGAATACTAAAAGAACATCTTTTAACTAATTCTACGTAATAAAAGAAAACGTATTCTATAAATGGACAAATAAATATATATATATATATATATATATATATATATATATATATATATATATATATATATATATATATATATATATATATATATATATATATATATATATATATATATATATATATATATATATATATATATATATATATATATATATATATATATATATATATATATATATATATATATATATATATATATATATATATATATATATATATATATATATATATATATATATATATATATATATATATGTATGTATGTGTATATATATATATGTATGTGTATATGTATATATATATATATATGTATATATATATATATATATATATATATATATATATATATATATATATATATATATATATATATATATATATATATATATATATATATATATATATATATATATATATATATATATATATATATATATATATATATATATATATATATATATGTATATGTATATATATATATGTATATATATATATGTGTATATATATATATGTGTATATATATATATATATATATATATATATATATATATATATATATATATATATATATATATATATATATATATATATATATATATATATATATATATATATGTGTATGTATATATATATATATATATATATATATATATATATATATATATATATATATATATATATATATATATATATATATATATGTGTATATATATATATATATATATATATATATATATATATATATATATATAAAAATAACTAAAACAAGAAAAATAAAAATAAATAAAACATGCAAAAACATAAAATACACATTCATAACAGCGGAGATATAATAAATAATAAAGTAACTATCTAGGAAATATAAAATAAAAATAAAAATGTTGAAATGTTTTTGTTTTAGTAATGTCGCATCTAGTTGTAATATGTCTGTGAATATTTTATCGTGATGAATGTTGATATACAAAACTACCCACTTATTGATTTTTTTGTATTACTTCTAAAATATATATTTTTTTATTTTGTATAATAAGATTTAAGAACCTAGTTTCGTATGCTCAAAAATGTAAACAATATGTACATAGTTTTGTAAGTTAGTTTTAAGTTTCATTTAAGTGAATATGTAATATTCTTTATGAAACAATAAATATCTCTAAACCTAACTTTGTTTTGCGTCTATTGCACATGTCGGCTACAATCTTTAATGGAAGTGAGAATGTATCAATATGGATTAATCAAACATATACGGAACCGACTAAACTAGAAGTTCTAATATCTTACTCATCAAATGCAAGTAGTGTACTTCGAGACATTACTTGTTGAGTGGCGGAACTCAATGCTGCGTTATATGTTGTTCATATGTGAAAAAATATAAATAAATGATTCGTAATACAGAGAATGGAACTTAGTATGCATTCAACATTTAAAATACGTGCAAATGGAACCTGTTATTTAGACACTGCTACTAGTCTAAACCCAGAGTGAAGAAATATAAGCAAAATCGTAACCGACGTGTTTATAGTCAAATGAATTAAACCGAACTGAAATATTGCGTATTTTCAGTCAAAATTCAACGCCGTGCTTTGTTTAGGAAATATTAATCCAAAACTATTCTTAGTTCATCAGTAGCTATATAAGTGTTATTTATTTACTAAAATGTGAACTGGATGTTCTGAGTCATTGTAAAGTCAACCAATATAGTTAGTCACTGAAAGTGTGACCTTTTAGCTAACCTGAGGATTTCATCTAAACACACCAAGCAAACCAGCGGTATGAAAATTTCGGCGTCAAGGCATGAAATTAATAATATCCACTCCATAACAAGATAAGCGACGTTGAATTACACTAGTATAAAAACAATGTATTGAAAATTGTTCAAAATGTTTGTTACGTGTTCTCTGCTTATTCTGCTATATGGGAAAAAGCTTGAAGCTTATTTTAGTAAAGAAGTACTATCAAAAATGTATTTCTATACTTCATTACTTTTTTTAAAAGTCCATACAAAAGGCCTTTATCCAGAATAGCTCCCATCCTCTCTATATAAAACATTTTGGAATTGAATATAAACTAGTTTGTTTTTCAGTGTCAGAGTCAAACGTTTTTAAAGGCTTTGACGCGTTGACCTATACAACCGTTATTTTGCTTCCTCGCTAAATTATACAGTTTGAAGGTATAAACATATACGCTAAATCTTCTAATTTACTTGTGGGAGGACTAGGAATCCAAAGCAATGCCAGTTTCTATTGGAAGAAGTAGACGAGATTTGATTTTAAATTGTTTCACGCAGTACTAGGGCAAGGAAAGAAAATATAATATCAAAATCCTAACATTCTCTTCCCCTTCTTATCGTATCTACAGTAAGATGCTCTCTTGAGTCACATTGCCAAGATGACCTTTAACCTAACGTAACCTTCACCTAAAAACCGTAATTCTTACTTAGTTTAATATTGTAAAAATTAATACTATGTATCCTTATTATGGATTAAGCTGTTATCCATGTAAATCAAGACCAGAAAAAACAGAGGCGCAACGTCTGCCTGTAACGCGACTAACACGACGGTTTCTGGGTTCGATCCCCAGTCGGGGAAGATGGTTTTTTCTATTTCCATTTTCTTCGCTCTGGCAACTAAGGCAAAGCGCGGCGTTGAGTTCCGCCACTCAACACGCAATGCCTCGAAAACGGCGGAAAGCGGGGACAAAGTAAGCAGGGACTAAGTAACGGAGTGTCTTAACACTAGGTTCATGTGGTTCCTGCAGTTCCCTCTGCCTACCCTGCCTTGTGCGGGATAAAAGCGTGAAGCTAAAAAAAAAAAAAAAAAAAAAAAAAAAAAAAAAAAAAAAAAAAAAACTATATTAAATAATATGCTATGAAACTTGTACTTACGAACTACGATTAACTGAACGTAGCAAAAAGGCAAATCTGTTTAGACACATTACACTGTTTTATAAGGGTTGTAACACATTACTTACTTATTACACTTTAAGATCACATCCCCGATATAAAGCTCGACTGAGCTTTAATTAATTCACGTGAAAGCTTCCATCTGGTAGCCTTTTTAATATCTCATAAGTATGAGACATAAAATCTCGACTTCTAACATTTTTATATATATTTTCATACAGCTGCAATGTTTGTTTGATTTTATGCGATAACATAAGGAACTTTAATGGAAGGTTTCCATAGACACCATTATATCATAAATATGCCGAAACTAGATAATTATAAATGTAACTGAGGATCATGGCTCGTGGCTTAGAGGCACAGAGGCTACTCCAAAACGCGACGCACGAGTTCGTACAACACAAAATATACG
>JAZFAU010000882.1:0-37141 GCA_037178615.1 Dione vanillae
TTCCCAATAAGTCGTGCGATGTTTGTTAACGTTCGACGCCCGAATTATGACTAAGGCGTTTTATTTTTTATTAATTTTCTCACTACCTACGACGTGACGTGCTTAGTGACTGGCAGCCACAGAATACCAGCGTTGAAACTCATTGTACAATGATTTTTCAACATAAGCTGAGTGGCCTACCAATTTAGGCATCACTTTCTTGGTTTTTTTTTATATATATATTGTTTTTTTTTTTTTTGTATATGTAAAATGTGTATGTCTAAATAAAGCTTTTTTTGATTTTTGATTTTGATTTGATTTGATACGTGCGGTTCGATGTCTCCACACAGGGCTCCCGGGGGGGCCGCGCGGGTCAGTCGCATTGTCCGCGGTGGGCGCTCACCCGCCTAGACCGGGAGGCCGCCAAGGAGGCGGCTTTCGTGCAGGACTGGCTGTCGCCTCCTGTCGACGGCCAGGACGTGGACGCCACGGCAGTCCGTCTAAGGGACTCCTTTTTTTTTTTTTTTTTTTTTTTTTTTTTTTGTCGCTGGGAAAAAATGCCATTACGCATCCCCTTCCCGTCGGGGGACGGGAGAGGGGTATGTGGGACTCCCGGTAAAGGCGTTCCCGGTATACCCACTAAAAATACCCAGCGGCGCTCCGACCTCACCTGCGTGGAGAGGGCCTGGGAGTCCATAGCGATGGCCGCGGGGGATGGAGTGTTGGCTGTGTCGTTCGACATAGTCAACGCCTTCAACTCCATTCCCCACTCCACCGTGCTAGAGGCGCTCCGTTTTCACGGGGTGCCCCAGTGTCTGCGGGGTCTGTTGGCGGACTATCTGAGCGATCGGACAGTCCGCCTAACCAACAGGTCGGGCGAGCTCCGCAGATACTGCGTCGAGTCCGGTGTTCCACAGGGTTCTGTTCTAGGACCGCTCCTGTGGAACATCGGATTCGACTGGCTCTTGCGGGGAAATCTCCCCCCTGGTACGTCTGTCATCTGCTATGCAGATGACACCCTCCTCACTGCCAGGGGGAGGAATTTCGGGGAGGCGGCCAGCTTGGCCTCGGCGGGAGGTTCGCTAGTGGTGGACCGAAGACCGAGGCCGTATTTTTCTGTGGGCCTCGGCAGCGCCAACCGCCCAACGCCCATATACACGTTGAGGGTGCCCGCGTTGAGGTGCAGGCCCAGATGAAATATCTGGGCCTGGTGCTCGACAGCAAGTGGCGCTTCGGCGCTCACTTCGCCGGGCTGTCGACGCGCCTGCTGAAAACAGCGGGCGCACTCTCGTGGCTCCTCCCGAACGTGGGGAGCCCCGGCGATCGATGCCGGCGTCTATACGCCGGCATACTGAAGAGTATGGCCCTGTACGGGGCTCCCATATGGGCGGACTCACTGTGCCGAAGGGGAGAACGCCGCTGCCATCCGCAGGCCACAAAGGGCCATTGCACAGCGGGTGGCTAGGGCGTACCGCACAGTGAGTTTTGCGGCGGCGTGCGTTCTGGCGGGCACCCATCCTTGGAAGCTGGAGGCTTGGGTGCTCGCCAGAATGTATGAGTGGACGGCGGGTCAGAGGGCACTGAACTGTCGTCTGGATCCGGGGGAGCGGGAGGAAATCCGCCGGGAGCTGAGGGACGCCGTCACTCGGCAGTGGGCGGAGGACCTCACCTCCGCGGCGTTCGGTCGCCGGCTGCTGGACGCCATCGGGCCCGTCCTGGGCGATTGGCTCGATCGGCGGCACGGCTCCCTCTCCCTGCGACTTGTGCAGGTGCTGTCCGGGCATGGTTGCTTCGGATCGTACCTGCACCGGATCGGGAGGGAGGAGTCTCCGGCGTGCCACCACTGCGGGGCCGAGGTGGACACAGCGGAGCACACCTTGGAGGTGTGCCCATCGTGGTCCGAACCTCGCCGCGCCCTGGTGGCAGTAGTCGGGGCCGACCTCACGCTCCCCAGCGTGATCGCCGCCATGCTGAGCGGGGAGGAGGCATGGGCGGCGGTAGCCTCCTTCTGTGAGGACGTAATGTCACAGAAGGAGGCGGCGGAGCGCATGCGAGAGGACGACCGGAACGCCTTTACCGGGAGTCCCACATACCCCTCTCCCGTCCCCCGACGGGAAGGGGATGCGTAATGGCATTTTTTCCCAGGGACAAAAAAAAAAAAAAAAGAGTCACTACGAGGAAGTCAACACTGCGGGGAACCCCCATCGTTCGCGAGCCCGGCCCTAGCCCGCCGTGTTCGGAGTTGGCGAGTGACCCGTACGGCACGCCTTACCGAATGGTGCTCGGTAAGCTACGGGCTTGGTCTCCACCCCTGACGCAGACACTCCGACCGGATATCCTCCGAGGAGTGCTGTCGTCGCTGTTCCCGCAGCGGGCCAACTTTTCACCACCTTCGATGGCCCGCCCTGCAGCGCGTGAGGAGGAGGAGGACATAAGTAATAGCTACAAATGAGTGAGCTGGCAACACCGCTGCTTGACGTGCACGATGAAACACATCAACGATACGCGGGGAATCCCCGGTGGTTAAATTAAACGTCGTTCGTCTCGTTAGTCATATCACGCGCTTGCGTATATTCGTTTTGTTTTTGATTGTGTTTTTTAAGACCATGAGCAGTGTCCACTATTGGGACATGATTTTGATTTATATTCGAAGATTGCAAAGGTTCACGCGCTTAATGAAACAACTTGTTCGTAAGAGACCAGAAAAGAGAATATATTTAAATTTTAACTGAAAAATTAGGAGGACAAAAGAGTAAGTGAGTGAGTGATTGAAATGACTGGTTGCATGACTGGTTGAATGGCTGGTTGAATGGGACTGCTGTGGGCTCCTGCCGATAGGTGGCGGTAGACGGCGCCGACATATTCCCCCCGCTTGAATCGCTCGCGTTCAAGGGTTTTCTTCAACCTCAAGCAAGGGACAGATGCGCGCGAAGGCCCTCCCCACAAGTCCTCGCGCTGTCAGGCATTCAGCGACGCGTGCCACGCCGTCGGGTCCCGGGAATAATCTCAACACCCGACCCATGCGCCAGTGTAATGGAGCTGCGTTGTCGTCGGCGAGAATGACTAGATCCCCGACGCGTAGGTTGCCGCGACTGGTTCGCCATTTGGAGCGTTGCTGCAGCTCCCCGATGTAGTCACGCTGCCAACGACGCCAGAAGTGTTGCCGTATTTGTTCGATCCTGGCGTAGCGATCCAGGCAGGTGAAATTCTTCTCCTCCAGAGCTGGTGCAGGCAGTGCAGTGAGCGGCCGGCCAATCAAAAAGTGTCCTGGGGATAGAGGAAGAAGGTCGTGAGGGGATGCAGAAAGCGGGGACAGAGGACGACTATTTAAGATCGCCTCAACCTGCGTAAACAAAGTACACAACTCCTCGAATGTCAAATTTGCATGCCCCATAATGCGTTTTATGTGGAACTTGGCGGATTTAATGCCCGCTTCGGCAAGTCCAGCGAAGTGAGGAGTGTAGGCAGGAATAAATGTAAATTTTATATTTTCGTCGACGGCAAAGTCATATTTGACGGTAGGAGGAAAAGAAAAAACACGTTAATTTTTGCGCGCTATATTTAATTTCAATAAAAACTGTAAAATTTGATTTAATATGTATGTGCCTTTAAGAATTTTCTGCCTGCCAGTTGTCCTTTAAAGCAATTCAAACAATAGTGTACTAAATTATTGATTTATCTACACAATAACACCATGGAAGCAATGAAGAACACGCTGGAAGAGCTCACTAACCACTTCAACACCAGGATGTTAGATTTTCAGAAGCAATTAAATGGCTCGGGCCCTTCTATAGTAAGTCCAACAACAAATATTCAAAGTCAATTTAATTCATTCCGCTCTTTTGTTATGACAGCCTTAGAAAATTTACAACTGCAAGTTGAATTATTATCAAAACAGTTTGATGCTATGGAGATGCGGTCCAGACATAAATTTCTTTTGCTACATGGTGTTCCTGAAGCTAAAACTGAAGAGATATTTGATTGTGTGAGTAAGCAGCTGACTGATCATGTCAAGGTGCCACACATTTCGGTTAGTTCATTTAGTCATTGCCATCGGTTAGGACATCCCAATGGAAGTAAGCCTCGCACAATTCTCTTAAAGTTTAAAGATAAGAATATGAGAGACAAAGTGTGGGCTAGTAAAACTAACTTAAAAGGTTCTGGCTTAACATTGTCTGAACTTCTAACTCAACCCAGACATAGAACATTTATGGCTGCTAGACAACGTTTGGCATCACAAAGTGCTGGACAAGAAATGGCACTATAATTATCCAAGGTGAGGATGGTTTAAAACATCATATTACTACATTGGCCGAGTTAAATTCCATCCCAATGGCTGTTTCTGGTAATAATGTACCACCTCTGGAGTCAAGTTCTGCTGCAACTATCAAATCACTCAAAACAACTAATCCTAGACCTAAGAGAATTGTAAAAAAATAGATTTAATTATTTTTCCTCTTAAATTTCTTTTTATGTAGGCTGTTTTTGGTTATAATTTTGCGCTGCAAACCACATTATATTTGTATATCTTTTGCTAATTCTAGTTAAAATTTAGTAATTTTATTTATTGAATCTTTTATAGTATGTATTTTAATATTGTTGAATATCATTTAGGTTAATTTAATTAGATTTAATATATATATTTATATTTTTTACAATTTTTAAGAAAGAATATTTAAGTATATTTATTATTGTTGCTAGTTTATATACTAAAGACACTACTAAAGACAGAGAAAGACGTTGCTCCATTGACCATTTCAACAGCTTACATAAAAAGTTTTGTATAATCTTTTTTTTTTGTTTATATTTTGGTTGCTTTTATTTATGATTATTTATTTTTTTTCTTTTCATTTTTTTTTTGTACTTTCTCTGATTTTTTTTTGTTTTTTTTAATATATTTTTTTCAATTTTATAGTATATTGTTTTATAATTTTAATTTACAACCATTAGACTGGCGGGTCGAAAATAAATATAATTACCTTAATTTTATTATATTATAAAACGTTAGCTCATCTTAGTTTATTTTATAATTTACTTATTTATTTGTATATTTTATTTGTTTTTTTTTTCTTATTTTATTTTATATTATAGAAAGTATATTTTTATATATTGATACATACTTTAAATTATCTGATATATATTTATTATGTCTTTATTATGTGATATACCTAGTGATGTTTTTAATTCTTTATCGTCAAACAATTCATCTAGTAGTGACAGTTTCCACAGTACGTCTATCCCTTCACTTAATGTGACCCTTGATTCTTACTTCTCGACTTGATTGAAAAATTTCAATGTCATTTATATCAATGCCCATTTTCCTGAAATGCTTGCATGATTTGAGTCCCGCAATATTCATGCAATCCTCATTTCTGAATCATGGCTTAAGCCATGTTTACCTTCATCTAGCTACTCATTACCCGATTTTAAATTGATTCGCAATGATAGTATTGGAAAGGGTGGGGGTGGAGTAGCGATCTATCTACGATCTCATATATCCTTTAATATAGTCAGCTCGTCTGCTCAACCTCCTCCCGTTGATTCAATTGAACATCTTTTAATCTAGGTACTCATGTCCCACTCGAAAATCCTTTTAGGCGTTTTCTATAGCCCCTCTCCCTCAATAATTATTTTTCATCTTTAGACAACCTATTAGAAAAAATGCTACCTTCATACAGTCACTCTATTTTTATGGGAGATTTTAACACCTGTCTGTTAAAAAATGACATACGTAGTAAAAAACTGGTAGCAATTACAGAATCTTGCAACTTACGTATACTTCCCCTCTCTGCTACCCACGTTTCCCCTGGATGTACTCCCTCGCTTCTAGATCTGATTATGGTATCCTCTACAGATTTCGTCTCAAACCATGGACAATGTCCTGCTGATGCTTTTTCTTTTCACGATCTAATCTATCTCTCTTACAAAATTCGTCCTCCTAAACTTAAATCAAGAATACTTCTGTTACGTAATTTTGGTGGTATGGACAGAGATCGTCTATGTGACGATGCTAAAAATATAGATTGGAGTCCAGTATTATTAGCAGACACAGTTGATAGTAAAGTCGAGATTTTTAACTCTTTTTTGGAGCAACTTTATGATTTACATGCTCCCATTAAACCAGTTAAAGTTAAACATTTACCTGCGCCATGGATCAATTCAGATTTAAAATCACTAATGCATAAAAAAAATGTAGCAAAGCATTTAAGCTCAATGACAGTGATGAAAACCGGGTAAAATATATTAGAGCTCGGAACCGCTGCACTACATCATGTAGAGATGCACAAAGACGCCATATCTATAAATCTGTCGTTTACAGTATCCTATACCATCCTGTCACTCCGTTGTACCTCAAAGAACGATTTAAGTTCTTGGGGTCGAGCACCCTTCATTCCCAGCATCTCCGTTCCCGCAACAACAATCTCCTAGAAATTCCTCTTACCCACACTAAATGCTATGGAGACTCTTTTACTATCAAAACTGTAAAACTCTGGAATGCGTTGCCGGAGGAAATTAGAAAATCTCAGACGATAGAAATATTCAAACGTCGGCTTAAAAAGTACTATCTTACACAGTAGTCTCCTGTGTGTATGAATTTCATTTACATGTATGTATGTATGTATTTATGTATGTATGTATGTATATATGCATGTATGTATGTATGTATGTATGTATACATGTATTTATGTATTTATGTATGGTAGTACGTATGTATTGATATGTAAGTGTATGTATATTCAAACGATTTTAACCATTACTTTTTGCACTCTTCCGTGTCCTTTACTGTCTTACTGTCTCTAAATGGTTGCCTGTAAGAGATCACTTGCAGTGATAAGGCCGCCGTTGTACATATGATACATCTATACCTATTTACTTTTTCTCTTATATTCTATATTGTGTGTGCAATAAAGAATTATTATTATTATTATTAAGTAGAAACTCTCTCCTTAGTCCATTTCAATCTGGTTTTCGAACAGGTCATAGTACGACTTCTGCTTTAATTAAGGTTACTGACGATATTCGCTGGAACATGGATAATAAAAAAATTACTATTTTAACTCTTTAGACTTTAGTAATGCCTTTAATAACGTTGATCATGACATATTATTAAAACTTTTATATTCCTTTAACATATCTCCATCTGTGATAGAATGGTTTCGCAGTTACCTCAAAGGGCGACGGCAACGCATTCGTTTAGATGAGAAATTCTCATCTTGGTGTGACGTCCTCGCCGGGGTACCTCAAGGCGGCGTGCTATCTCCTTTGCTCTTTTCAACTCAATTAGTCAAAATATCTCTTCTCTCTATTACATGTATGCAGATGATATCCAAATTTACCGGCATTGTAAACCTGAAGACTTGTCAAGTGCAATTGGGGACGTCAACAACGACCTCGAGGCAATTCTCAGATGGAGTCAGTCGTACGGCATAAACGTAAACCCAAACAAATCTCAAGTTATCGTTATGGGTAGTCCAGGCATGATATGCAGGATTGACTGGTCAATTTTACCATCTATTACATATAATGGTGTCTGCATACCTTACTGTAGTAACGTACGAAATCTCGGGGTGTATTGGTGTGTATTTATTTATTTATTTATTTATTTTCCACTTAGAATCAATAAGATATTTTGATCAAACCCTATCGTGGTCAGCTCATATTAATTATATTAGCAAAAGAACGTTCTTGCCGTTAAAATCATTGAGAAGGTTACGTTCTTTTCTACCTATACCCACGAAAATTATGCTAGCATATTCTCTTTTATTACCTATTCTTGATTATGCCGATGCAAGCTTTACCAATGTCACCGAGGACCAACTTAACAAACTTGAGCGAAAAAATACTTAAAGAAAACATATAAAAATTTTGAACGCAGCGGGACTCGAACCCGCGCCCTCCTGCGAACCGTGCAGGCGCTCTCACCACTGAGCAATGCGTTCAACAAATGCACGGTTCGCAGGAGGGCGCGGGTTCGAGTCCCGCTGCGTTCAAATTTTTATATGTTTTCTTAAGTATTTTTTCTATCCTCAGTGTGGATTAACACTTTAAAAACCATCAAACTTGAGCGAATTCAAAATCTGGCTATTCGATTCATATTCGGGCTCCGTAAATATGTTCATATTTGCTTTGTAGACGGGTCTTATCGCGATAATCTTTACGTAGATATTGTAATACGTACGTAAGATATTGTAATACGTAAAGATTATCGCGATAAGACCCGTCTACAAAGCAAATATGAATAAATTACATCGCGAAAGTTTAAAATATAAAATCCGTAAATATGATCATGTATCCTACTTTCGTTCAAAGCTCAAGTGGCTTCCCATACGTTGTCGCCGGAATTTACGTATTCTTACTTTCTTGTACTGTGTGTTATTCAGTCCTACTGCTCCTTACCTGAAGGATAAATTTGAATTTATCGCTGCGCCAGGGAATGCGGTTTCGATCTTCACGCAACTTAACGTTAGGCATTCCGATTCATAAAACGAAAATATATTATCAGTCTTTTACAGTTCAATCGCCTAAATTGTGGAACAATTTGCTTACAAATATCCGTAAGGCAAAATCATTATTTTCGTTTAAAAAGGCCGTAAAACATCATTTACTTTAATTGTCGACAAGTTCTTAGATTACTTTGTTTGTATTGTATTGTATGTATGTTATATGTATGTATGTATGATGTATGTATGTATGTATGTATGTATGTATGTATTTATGTATATAAGTATGTATGTTCGTGTAGGTATATATTTTTGTATATGTATGTAATGTATATATTTATGTATAATTTGAAATAATATACTAGATAATCTTATTTATTGTCTTATAGGTATCATGTATTTGTTTATGTATACTTGGAATAGTTCATAGTTCTCTCTTACCTACCTCTTTTAGTGTAAAATATTTCTTTTCGCCCTAAAGGTTATCTGGAAGAGATGGCTACTAAGCCATAAGATCGCCTTTGTGTATTTTTCTCATTTGTGAGCTCTCATATTTAAATAAAGAAAGAATAAATAAATAAATAAAGAACGGGGTTAGTTTTAAAGAATTCTGTAACTTCCTTGGCGGCAGCTACAAAATTGCGCCCGTTATCGGAATATATTTCCGCCGGCTTGCCTCTACGAGATATAAATCGTCTTAGCGCTAACAAAAAGCCATCCTTGGATAGTTCGCTGACCGCTTTCAAGTGTACACATTTGTAACGAAAGCAAATAAGCACATATAGCACTTAGAAGTGGTCGCGCCGCGACCCTTTCTATTCAGTATCGAAAATGGACCCGCGAAATCTACTGAGACGATATAAAATGAAAAGGCTGGCATCACACGTTGAGAAGGTAGGTTTATTTATTTATTCTTTATTGCACACCAATAAAATTATAAAAGAAACAAATATACAATAAAGATTTGTGGTTGCATCAGTTGCAACAGGCGGCCTTATCGCTAAAACAGCGATCTCTTCCAGGCAACCTTTGGACAGAGGACTACTTAAAGAATATTGGGATAGGGCGCAATAATTAAAATTGATAATTTCATATACGTTACTTCAGAATAAAAATAAATACAATAACAATAATAATATTTTACATATAATAAATTTATACATAAATATATACATACATATAAATAGAACACAAATACACATACTATATATATTACATAAATAAATATCTACTTGAAAAAGAATAAATAACAATAGTGAGAAATAAATATAGTTAAGATGAAATATACATTTCCTTGACAAGCTTTTTAAAGTAACAAGCGATTGAGCACGTTTTATGTTTAAAGGTAGCGAGTTCCAAAGACGACAAGCTTCGACTGCAAAGGATTTTGCGTAAAAGGATGAGGAGTGGGAAGGAATGTTCATAAGTAGGGTATCATTTGAGCGGAGAGATCGCTCATGAGTATCACTCAGAAACTCAAATTTATTTTTAAGATAGAGAGGAGTAGTAGGATTAAATGAAACAGAGTAAAGAAGAGACAAAATGTGAGTATTTCTGCGAAGGCGAATAGGAAGCCACTTGAGTTGTTTGCGAAATTCAGAAACATGGTCATACTTGCGAAGTCCAAATGTGAACCTTATACAGAGATTTTGTAAGCGCTCAAGTTTATTTAGTTGGTCCTCATTTAGATTTACATAACATGTGTCAGCATAGTCAAGGATCGGAGAAAGAGAAAAAAGGAGAAAAGGAGAGATTGTGCTAACATAACTTTAGTGGGTATGGGCAGAAAGTTACTTAACCTTCTAAGCGACCCTAAGCAGCAAACAGCTTCTTACTAACTTCATTCACTTGTGGCACCCAAGAAAGAGAAGAAACAACTTAGCGTTCCATGGATTCACCGTGCGGGTGCCGGGCCCATCGTGTTGTAGGAAGAGGAGCTCCGAGCAGCGCTTGGGACTTGCGACCCAAGTGTAGGTTTAAAGGGCCCCTTTAAAATGCATTAACGCTCACCTTCACTGTCCGAGCTCCTCCCACTACCTAACCAAATTTTGAATGATTCTACCAAAGCCGCCTTCGAAGTGCGTTCTAGAAATGAATTTGTGATAGTTCTAGACAGGCCGAGATCTTTTAATAAACTATAGAGAGATTTCGCTGTTATACCTCTCGCTCCTACTTCAACCGCATATAAGCTAGCTCTAAACCTATTCCTGGTCAGTTCGTTTGTAAGATCGAAATACTTATTGAGTTTAAGGTGGTGACTTTTCGGGATATTTGTTTCCCACGGAACTGTAAGTTCTACCAGTACTACGCATTTTAGGCTTCGAGAATATAGAAAAATATCCGGTCTGGATGACGAAACACAAATATCCTCAGGGATTTTATACTGTTTCTCATACGTGTCCATCACAAGTGTCCAATCAGGAGCTGGATCTAATATGGAGAAAGGCTTTTGTATAGGTTTTTTATGAGAACCTTCTTTCACAAACTCTATTGAGCGTTTGCTGGTTGTTATGTTTCTCTGTGCTCTTGCTACTGAAAGACTAACGGCTTCACGTATGATTTCCAGTACTTTGTCATGGCGCCGCGAGTAATGACCACTATCCAAGAGTACCCTACACCCCACCAGCATATGTTTAGCTGTCCCCACTGCCTCTTTACAGATGTAGCAAGATTTATCGGTAGCTTTACCCCATCTCACTAAATTACTTTGATCTGGAAGAGTCATTTGAAACGCATTTAGGTAGAATTTTAACAGTGCTGGAGACCAGTCGTGAATTAGGGTGCGCCATTTTAAAGCTAAAGGGATACGGAATTCTCCTATAGTTAGCCACTCATTTTGCATTTCTAAGCCCATTGCGTGCACCTTATACTTATCGTTCTCGTCTTGCCGAATAAAAGATTTTATTATGTCTTTGTCTTGGACTTTCCTCTTTGATCCTAACCCTACTTTACTAAATTGTGCTCCTATCATAAATTGCTTATGGAATTTAAGTCTTGACTCGAGCTCTGGGACACTTCTGTCTCTTGGAAGTGAGGTAACAATCTCATCCTGTGATTTTCCCAGAATATGTGTTTTGGCGACTCTTAGATGTTTATAGAGCTCCGATGGTTTCTTTAATCTCAACCCAAAATTATTTTGTCTCTAAATAAGGTTGAGGTGTCCGCCGAATGCGCTAGCCCATGCCAAAACTTCAGCATCTTTATGACGCTTGCATCTAACTTTGCCAAGAGGGTTTTATTAAAATCATATACGAGGAAAGGCCAATTCAGACGTGATGTTAGAAAATTGTCGTAAATCCAAGCTTTCTTGACATTACTTATAGGTTGATGGTCTACCTTTTCAAGATCCGTCATAAAGCTGTCGACTTATCAAAAATAATACCAAGATTTTTCGCCTGGTCACTAATTGGTATACGTATTCCGTCAAACATAATTGGTGGTATTTGGGACCAGTCAATGCGTGCAATTAACCGCTGACTACCAATAACTATAGCTTGCGTTTTTATAGGATTTACTCTTAAACCATGTGATTTACTCCACACAAGTATATGTAAAAGATCTGTGTTCAGTTGATTAATACACGTAGGAAGCCCATTTAAGTGTGATTGTGAGTAAATTTGGAGATCGTCTGCATACAAGTGGTAGAGCGAAGAGATGTTCTTAGTGATAGAGGAGATGAAAACAGAAAATAAAAGAGGAGACAACACGCCACCTTGCGGTACACCAGCATTAATCATGCACCAGTCAGAGGTATGACCATCAACGTTTATTCTTTGCCGGCGACCTTGCAAGTAACATTGAAACCAGCCAGTCACGTTAGGAGATATGTTAAGAGAATTCAATATAGTAATCAAAATATCAAAATCTACAGTATTAAATGTGTTTGTTCATATATGGCAACCCCGACTAGTTTTGAGTCTTGTGCGAACACCCCACGCGAGTAGTTAGCACTAGTTGTCGAGAAGTAGTAAAAGGGGCACGTGAGACGGCCGACGCGAGCGCACGTCCTTCCTGAATCTAATATTAATTAGCAGTGTGATTTTCCCTCAGCCTTATTTGAATTCCCTTTTGTGTATTCCCTCTTGATATTGAACCTGACAAAGACAAACCTACAAAAGATAATAGTGCAAGTAACCCTAAGTGAAGAAGACTAATGTGAAACATTCCATGGCGGCCGTGAACAATCAGTGTTTGTGTTGTGAATTATGAAGATAAGGTACTGTACAATTTCTATTATCCTAAGACCGACTATAAGGTACATAATTAATAAATAAGCTACCCCTCAGCACGCTTACACAATTGCGGCATAACCCTACCCCCTACAATATACATTTTTTGGTAGCAGAACGCAGTTCATTATATTCACTATATACTACTATATACATTTTCTGGTAGCAGAGCGTAGTTCATTATATTCATTATATACTATATACATTTTCTGGTAGCAGGGCGTGGTTTTCATCCCTCTGGGCCCCCTTAATTATAGCGTGGTTTAATCCCTCTGAGTCCCCCTGATTATAGCGTAGTTTCATGCCCCTGAGTCCCTTTGATTACAGTGTTATTCTCCCGTTTTGGTATTTTGGCTCTTAATTTGGTACCTAACGCATAATTACAATATAATTTGATTTCCTAACCTTTTAAAACGTGTTCACATCGAGTTGTTTAAAAAATAATGTTATATGAAATTTTTATACATATAATATTGAATATATAATTGTGTAGGGTGAATGTATAATGTGTAAAATATATAAATAAATATTGAATATAATTTTATATATTAAATATAAAATATAATAAGTACACATAATATGGTTACATATATTTTATAATATTACGCCTATACGTTATTACCTATCCCGTTTTAAATTATAATTGAAGGTAGTTAAAATATTTTAATATAATTTCCTTAAAAAACTAACTTACTTTAAAATATTATCCCTACACTTTTATTGTTACCCTTTTTTTTTATTTTTATTTAAATGAAGTTTAAGCCTTAATTGTAGTCATATTGTATATCATGTTATTTTGTTATATTGCGATATATGTAGATCGCCGATGCGACGCGTCCCTGAACTTGACCGTAACTGGTTTCTTATCTCGCCAGTTGTTGTGGATTCATTGTTTATTACGAGTTTATTATTTTTTTAATATTTTAGTTGAGTTATTTGTTTACTTGATTTCTGATTTCGCCCGTTGGTAGTGGGTTCATTGTTTATTACGAGTTTATTATTTTTTTAATATTTTAGTTGAGTTATTTGTTTACTTGATTTCTGATCTCGCCCGTTGGTAGTGGGTTCATTGTTTATTACGCGTTTATTAATTTTTAATATTTTAGTTCAGTTATTTGTTTACTTGATAATTTAAAATGGCTACTTATGATGAAACAGTAAAATGTTCCTTATATACGGAAAGCGCAGAATATAGAAAAAATATAGGTGTGGTACGCTTTGTTTCCGATTGGATTGCCGATACCTCGGAACTTCTTGGCACTTCTGAAGTACCTAGATTATTAGTTAGGTTCAAGGATTTAGATTCTCATTGTAATTTATTTGTAAACGCGTCCTCAGTGCTCCTGGGTGGGTTAGACCCGGCTATCGATTACCAAGAAATTAGTTATGTAAAAAAAGAAGTGCGTTTAGTAAATAAGAAAATAGACGACCTCCGGGTGCGTCAGTTAGAGTTGTGCCCACCTGCTCCTGTAGTTGATCCTGTTATGGCCAGTACACCCGTAAGAATGAGTAGTAGAAATATTACTGAGCGAACTCCTTATAATAGATTACCTGATTTACCTATCCCTAAGTTTGATGGACGTCCTGACTCCTGGATAAGTTTTATTGATCAGTTTGACAGTGTAGTAGATTCCCAACACCATTTAACCCCCACAATGAAATTACAGTACTTGGTTGGATCCTTAGCAGATGAACCTAAGCGGTTGTTGCTACATTTAAAAATTGAAGAAGGCAACTATGAAGTTGCTCGTGAGTTGTTGAAACAGCGGTATCACAATACACGGGTTCTTGCTAATACCTTACATAACCCAGATACTTACCCTGCCGGAGATTTCGAATAAATTTACAGGTTTGCGCGCGGCCTTTTTGAACCCCTTGTTAACTGCCTATCGCTGTTTAGAGCGTTTAGAGTTACCCGTCTCCTCATGGTCTTATATGTTAGTACATATATGTTTGACTAAGCTTCCCTCTGATTTGAAATCCCGTTTTGAGCGTTGTTATGGCGGTGACGCTGATGAATTACCTACCTTTAAAAATCTTACTACCTTTTTGGAAGACGAATGTCGTCACCATGACAACGTTGGCAACACCTCCCTTGTAGATTCTAACCTGACGAAATTTAAAAGTACTGTACCTAAACATACTTACTTTGCGGCTCCTCCCTCCCCTATATTAGATACTAGACAAAAAATGTTACCTGTAATAAATAATAGTAAAAAATGTTACCTGTGTGCTTCCTCTTCCCATTACCTCCGTGAATGTCCCGAATTTAGAGCTATGAATCCTAGAGATAGATCGGGATTTGTAAAACATTCCCGGTTATGTTATAGGTGTTTGGACAAACATTCAATTCTTATGTGCAAGCGGGACTACAAATGTTCAACCTGCGGTCGCTCATCCCATCACACTATGCTATGTTTTAATGATTCCCGTAACCCAATGTATCCCACCTCATCCAATCGCAATTATAATTATAATTCCAAATTTAATAAACGCAATTATCCGCGTACCTGTCCTTCTTCTACCCGCGGTCCCTATATGGGCGGGGGCCAGCATAAGAAATATTCCCCTTCGCAACTCCAGCGCTCCCCCCAACGACATTCCCAGAGAGCTTCTCCCCCCAGAGAAAATGCTCCGCCCCAACCTAGACAGGTTGAAAATAATATAAGATATCGTGATAATTCCTATAATAGAGAAGATAGACCCACATAGCTAGATACTTGTATTACTTCCCCTTCCCCTTGCCTTAATATCTCACCCAATTCCCTTATATTATTGCCTACTGTTAAATTACACGTTAAAACTGCTAGTGGCTATTTTATTGAAGCGCGTGCCTTATGTGATACCGGTGCCCAGGGTTGCCTCATTACAACCGATCTTGTTGTTAATTACCTCAATTTGACCATCTCCCCCTCCTGTGCCCCTGTACGTGGCATAGGTAATATTCCTTTAGTGGTTTCCCGTGGTTCTATTTCCCTGTGTTTTAAACCTTTGTATAATTCCTTCCCTGAGGTGTCAACCTCTGCTATGGTTATAGATGTGATTGCCGGTACGCATCCTGAGTTTGAGTTCCCTGAGTCTGTGTTTTTTCCTAATAGTGATTTTTCCCTTGCTGACCCTACCTATAATAAGCCTGGCCCGATAGATATACTATTGGGTGCTGACGTGTTCGGCGCGCTTTTATTACAAGATAAAATATTTAACTTTAACGGCCTTACTGCTTTATCTACAATTTTTGGTTATATTGTTTGCGGTCCAGTCGCTGCCGATTATGGTGAATTAGAGCCCCCCATGACTGGAATATCCTTATCCCGTCTCATCGAGAGATTCTGGAAGGTCGAAGAGACCCCTCAACCCATGATTGCTAACCCCTTAGATAACGTGTGTGAGATATTTTTTAAAGGTACAACCTCCCGTCACACTGACGGTCGGTTCATTGTGAGGCTCCCCTTCCTGAACGATCGACCTACTCTTGGAGAATCTAAACCTACAGCTATCCGTCGTTTCCTTGGCCTCGAGAAGCGTTTAAACGCGGACCCTAAACTACGTGATAAATATATTTCTTTTATGCGTGAATGCCTTTCTTATCCCTTACTCACCTATTCCCTAAATACTACAACTTACGATTTTTGCTAAAATTGAAGCGGTATTAAATTCCCGGCCGTTATGTCCCTTATCTAATGACCCTAACGATCTAGAAGTTTTGACGCCTGGTCATTTTTTGATTGGCCAACCTCTTAGTGCTTTGCCGGAGTATCCCTATAACAATGTAAAAATTAATCGTTTAACCCGTTTTCAAGTAGTGCAACAGATAACTCAACATTTTTGGTCGCGGTGGCAGTTAGAGTACCTATACACTCTGCAGACTAGGCAGAAGTGGACTGATCCAGTGAATCCTCCAACAGTAGGCGAGCTAGTTCTCATAAAAGATGATAATTTACCCCCTTTACAGTGGCGACGTGGTCGCATTTCCCAAATTTATCCTGGTAAAGATAGCGTTGTGCGTGTGGTCGATGTTAAGACATCGACAGGTATCCTAAAGAGAGCCTTAACCAAATTAGTTCGTCTACCTATTAGTTAGCTACTCCCATTTTCTCGTAAACATCAGATGTTTAGGGCGGGGGCTATGTTTGTTCATATATGGCAACCCCGACTAGTTTTGAGTCTTGTGCGAACACCCCGCGCGAGTAGTTAGCAGTAGTTGTCGAGAAGTAGTAAAAGGGGCACGTGAGACGGCCGACGCGAGCGCACGTCCTTCTTGAATCTAATATTAATTAGCAGTGTGATTTTCCCTCAGCCTTATTTGATTTCCTTTTTGTGTATTCCCTCTTGATATTGAACCTGACAAAGACAAACCTACAAAAGATAATAGTGCAAGTAACCCTAAGTGAAGAAGACTAATGTGAAACATTCCATGGCGGCCGTGAACAATCAGTGTTTGTGTTGTGAATTATGAAGATAAGGTACTGTACAATTTCTATTATCCTAAGACCGACTATAAGGTACATAATTAATAAATAAGCTACCCCTCAGCACGCTTCCACAATTGCGGCATAACCCTACCCCCTACAATATACATTTTTTGGTAGCAGAACGCAGTTCATTATATTCACTATATACTTCTATATACATTTTCTGGTAGCAGAGAGTAGTTCATTATATTCATTATATACTATTTACAAAATGCATTACTAAAATCTAGTAGTATTAATACTGTGATAAGATGTTTGTTCATACCTAATCTGATGTCGTCAGTAATATGACTAAAGCAGTAGCCGTACTATGACCATGTCGGAAACCAGACTGAAAGGGATTGAGGAGATTTTGTTTTGAAAGAAACGGAGTCATTTGTTGGTAAATAAGACGTTCAAATACCTTTGATAGGAATGAGAGAATGGAAATTGGGCGAAAATCGGAAAAGCTAGAAGGATTAGTCTTTTTAGGTAAAAGAATTATTTGAGCATTTTTCCATGCTGATGGGAATGTAGAAGATTGAATTGAAAAATTAAAAATGGATGTGATAATAGGAGCTAGGATGTCAATTAGCGGTACAATCATTTTACGGCTAATGCAGTCTGAACCAACGGCATCAGAACTGATGTTTAAAATATTTTTCTTAACATCACATACGGTGAACTGGCTAAAATTGAAAGCAGGCAAACTTGGAGTAGATGAAGCTGAAATTTGATTAAGTGTATTCAATTTTGTTGTACCATCAATGGTATCAGAAGACGAGAAGTGCTGGTTAAGCTGATTTAGATTTAATTTATTAATATTGATATCCGTATGTGCTTTCCTAACTCCAAGTGTTTGTAGAAATTTCCATACCTTAGAAGGTTCTTCTTCTTCGGTTAAGCGCTTATGAATATGGCGTCGTTGTTTATCTCGACACACTGTATTGCAGCGATTCCTAATCTTTTTATATTTCTCACAGTTTCGGTCACTGGGATTAGCCCTATATTTAGATCTTGCAATGCACTTTTTAACTTGAAGAGATTTAATATCATCGGTAAGCCAGGGGGCTGGTACATGTTTCATACGTACTGGTCGAATCGGGGCATGAATGTCATAAAGTTGAGTAAGAAGTGAATTAAAAATTGCGACACGTTCATCAATAGTATCAGCAGTCAGAACTAGAGACCAATCAATATTTTCCGCATCTTCGTGCAAGAGATCAAGGTCAATTCCACTAAAATTACGCAGCAGAAGAATCCTTGACTTAGCTTTGGGTGGTATAATTTTATAAGATAAGTAAAGTAAGTCATGATATGAAATGCTAAAGCATTGCACTGACCATATTTTTCAAAATGATCAGTGGAGGAAACAATAATTTGATCAAGAAGAGAGGGAGTGGTATTTGGAGAAGAGTGGGTGGCTAAGAGAGGAAGAATATGTAGATTAGAATCAGTAATAAGTGAATTAAGTCTTAAAGATTTATAATCGTTCTTTATTAAACAAGTGTTAAAATCACCCATAAGTATGGTATGATCATATTGTGGTTTAAATTGTTCAAGAAGTTGTTCAAGTTGTGTAAAGTAACACTAGTATACAAATTTTGATTTCGAAAAAGTATTTTCTAGTGTAAGTAGCTTTTTTATTTATGTTGACATACTGCATACGAAATTACAATTATATTTTTTTAATTAGTTTCCATTTCTTAAAAAAAAATTTTAAAGTTTTTTAAAAAATAACAGAAATTATACCGTTATTTTATTCATTAGTAGAATTGCGCTTGATTTTGCGAATTGATTTTGTACTCTGCTTCTGGAGTATCTCGATGAATAGTCCAGCAGTAATCCGCTAACATTGAAACGTTCCACTTGCCCTGGTATCGTTTTTCCATGTTAGCGATGTCCTGGTGGAAGCGCTCCCCATGTTCATCGCTAAAGGCCCCACAGTTATCCGGAAAGAAGTCCAAATGAGAATGTAAAAGTGGATTTTCAGGGACATGTTACAACCCAGTTCTTGGTAAGATGACAACATATTTTCAATAAGTTCAGCGTAGTTGTCGCTCTTCTTATTTCCCAAAAAGTTTTTTGTCACGAGGCGAAAATTGTTCCAGGCTTTTTTTTCTTTGCCTTCCAAAATAGTGTCGAAGTGTTCGGCTTTTAATATATATCTTATTTGGGGACCAACGAATATACGAAATTTCTGGCGAAGGTAGTGAAAAGCTTCGGGATCGGATGAAGATCGCTGTGTGGTAGAGGACGAGTAGCTGATGGTATATTTGGATATATTATGGCACTCTTCTCTTTTTTAGAAACACCCTTGCCTTTTCCAAATACATGAGTCGTCAGGCAGAAATAACAATCACTTACGTGATTTGTCGATTCTCGCCACTGCATTGGCACTGCAAAACGAAATGATGTTTTTTTTGCCATTCAGCCAATTTCTCAAACCTGTAGCACATGGATTACAGCAGAAATGTGGAACCCAGCTTTTATCCTGGTGTTTGATGTTCTCGTTAAAGTAGTAAAAATAGGCTTTTTTTATTATAGGCGAAACAAAGGTGTTGTACACCTTTGTTTATTAAATATCACCTCACCGCAGATATAACAAAAATTGTCGGGATTATTAACACATTTCGAGACATTTTGCTAAAAAATAGTATTATACTTTTTACTTTTAACACTTCTATATCGCTTAATTTAAGAGAAAATAATACTAAATCACAATATTTCGAATATTTGATACAAACTAACTATGTAAATGTCAAAACATTATGAAGTTAAATGTGGGTAGTACTCAAACTAATAAATGAATTTTAGTTATCAATCCGAATTTTGCATGGACAGAGAAGCAGAAATTAGTTTAAATTATTTCGGATACTTTTCCTTGTAGACTAGTGTAATCGATAGAATGAGAAGGATTATAGAAAACACACAGAAGTTCCGCGCAAGGAGTAGGCTGAGGTGCTGACATACTTACAATATTATAAGGAATATAGGGACGCAAGTAGATGGCGACACCTCTACCTGCCCTATTTACGCGATCATTTCGAATTAATTGAAAGCCAGGCAGGGAATATGAAGTTGAAGGAAGGCATTGTTTTAGCCACGATTCTGAAACATGTATAGCGTGAAGATTTTTATTATCAAATGAGGCCAGAATATCGGGATAATGAGCAGGAATACTCTGGGCATTAATATGCACAATGTTAAAATTTTTGCGCAAATTAGAGAAGTGAAACTTAAGCGTATCATTGAGTGATGTAATGCTATGGAAACTATCGTCGCTGCTCGCATCAGAGGAAGAGATAGAAAGAAATGTATCGCTATCGTCGCTTATCAAGCTTTTGTCAACCATGTTGAGACGTTTCTAAAAATTACAATTATATATATATATATATATATATATATATATATATATATATATATATATATATATATATATATATATATATATATATATATATATATATATATATATATATATATATATATATATATATATATATATATATATATATATATATATATATATATATATATATATATATATATATATATATATATATATATATATATATATATATATATATATATATATATATATATATATATATATATATATATATATATATATATATATATATATATATATATATATATGTATATATATATATATATATATATATATGTATATATATATATATATATATATATATATGTATATATATATATATATATATATGTATATATATATATATATATATATATATATATATATATATATATATATATATATATATATATAATATATATATATATATATATATATATATATATATATATATATATATATATATATATATATATATATATATATATATATATATATATATATATATATATATATATATACTGGGTTCGATCCCCAGTCGGAGAAGATGGATTTTTCTATTTCCATTTTCTTCGCTCTGGTATCTAAGGCAAAGCGCGGCGTTGAGTTCCGCCACTCAACACGCAATGCCTCGAAAACGGCGGAAAGTGGGGACGAAGTAAGTAGGGACTAAGTAACGGAGTGTCTTAACACTAGGTTCGTATGGTTCCTGCAGTTCCCTCTGCCTACCCTGCCATGTGCGGGATAAAAGCGTGAAGCTAAAAAAAAAAAAAAAAAAAATATATATATATATATATATATATATATATATATATATATATATATATATATATATATATATATATATATATATATATATATATATATATATATATATATATATATATATATATATATATATATATATATATATATATATATATATATATATATATATATATATATATATATATATATATATATATATATATATATATATATATATATATATATATATATATATATATATATATATATATATATATATATATATATATATATATATATATATATATATATATATATATATTTGTTTGTTCATATATGGCAACCCCGACTAGTTTAGAGTCTTGTGCGAACACCCCGCGCGAGCGGTCAACAGTAGTAGTTAGTAGTAGTTGTCGAGAAGTAGTAAAAGGGGCACGTGAGACGGCCGACGCGAGCGCACGTCCTTCCTGAATCTAATATTAATTAGCGGTGTGATTTTCCCTCCCTCAGCCTTATTTTTTTTTTTTTTTTTTTTTTATTTATTGACTAAAAGCATTTTTGTTACAATCGATTAGAAACACAAATAACATTCCACTTAAACCTGTATGGTTTCTGTGTGGAAGCCGAGTTCTTATACTAAAATTTAAATATTAGTTAATGCTAGTGCTACTTACAATACGACAATAATTTATTTCCTTATTATTAGCATTTTTAATTGAATTTATGAAATAAGTTTTAAGTATATTTATGGGATTTGAATTATTCATGTACACTTCGCGTATTTGAGGAGGGAGACTATTTAATATCACAGGTAACATATACTTATATGTTCTGGTGCCGTATTTATTGCGGTACCTGGGCAGTTCAAACACGTTTCCGTTATTGAGCTGCCGCAGTCGATCATTCCTGGTATAACGCTTTATTTGTAATCTGTTTATGTGCTCATCTTTTAAAATTGCTAAGCATATTTTACTTTGTATGGGTAGCACGTTGCAATACCTAAATAAAGCATCGTCAGCTAGTTTCTGTTTATCACGTATATTTTTTGATACAACAGTCCTCAATAGCCTCACCTGTAAATCATATATGTTGTCAATTAATGTTTTATTTGTTCTTCCATAACTACTAAGACAGTAATTTATAGTAGAATCTGCTAATGCCATGTACAGTACTCTCAACATTTTATAAGGGACTTTGTGTTTCAGTATGGATAGTTTACTAAGTATAGATCTAAGTTTATTACATATATGATTTACATGCGCTGACCAGTTGAAGCGTCTGTCAATTACTAGTCCAACATACGTGTGATTGTTAACAAATTCAATCTCAGTACAGTTACATGATGTCGAAGTAGTGTCCGCCATACTATGTAAACAGTCGTGGCTGTGAGCGCGTAAGGTGGGAGTGTGCATTGCTTTGTTATGCGATGTGTGGATATGCATGGCTTTAGTTTTATACGCATTGATGAACAAGCCCACGTCATGCGCCCATTTACATAGTGTGTTAAAGTTGTTATTTATAATTTGTTCCGCTACTCTGATATCGGAATGAGCGGCTAGCAAACAAGTGTCGTCAGCGAACTGGTATACGGAGCCCTCTCTCATGGTGTTACACATGTCGTTTACATATAGTAAATACTCTGTAGGGCCCAGAATTGAGCCCTGTGCAGTTCCTTTTTTGGTATTTACTGCTTTACTATATACGTCTGCGATTTTTTACAACAGTATACCTGTTTTCGTGGTAATTCTTGAACCATTCGAGCAGAGGACCCTGTACACCATTGTCTTGCAGCTTGGTATATAAAGTATTGTATATAAGGCAATCGAATGCTTTACTAAAATCAATGAAAACAACTATTACATGCATTTTCTAATTCATGTAATTGTTGACGTCATTGGTGAATTTACATAGTAGTTGAGAAGTACTCCGGCTCTTCTGGAAACCGAATTGCCTGTCCGTTATTATGTTATAGTTATATAAGAAAGCATTGATCTCCTGACTCAAGTATCTCTCAACCACTTTGTCTATACAGGATAATATTGTGATTGGTCTATAGTTACAGTAGTCTGTGTGGTTGCCCTTTTTGTATATCGGACGAATAATACCTTTTTTTAATTGATTTGGGTACCTAGAAGTGGCAATGCACGTGTTTACAAGATGTGTCAATGCAGGTGTTATTTCATTTTTGATTGCCTTTATATCAGAAGCGCGCACCCCGTCGAGACCCGGGCTTTTGTTTTGGTTTAATTTAGTAATAATTTTCTGAATAGCATCACTACTTGCTTTTCGCAATAGCATTGCCACTTCAGGGCACATACGGTAAGATTTCGAGTCCAGCATAACCTGGTTACAAGAAGTTGTTATTGCATCCACACTTTTACTATATTCGTCAGCAAAGTTGTCAGCAACGGTTTGTATATCTAACTTAAAAGATTTTATTAATATTTCATCTACTGATTTTGTAACTTTTCCACATAAATTATTAACAATTTGCCACACTTTTCTAGTATTTCTAAAATTATTACTTATTTCTAACCTATAATATGAATTTTTTACATAGTTAATATATTTATTTGTCTTATTTCTGTATTTATTGTATATAATTCTATTTTCTATATTACTCGTATCCTTTTTCCATATCTTATATAATTTATTTCGTTTCTTACACATATTTTTTATTTTATTATTAAACCACGGACATTTTTTACATTTTTTACTATTTTCTTTTATCGTTACTATACACTTTTTATATATACATTGAAATTTATTTACTATAAAATCTAATACGCTATCAGGACAGTGGTATGTGAGCGCTGTGTTCCAGTCAACGGATTTTAACTCTTTAGTAACTAATTCGTTATCTAACTTAGTGACAGTGCGGCTGCACTTCTCACCGCGACTAGACCCGCGCGGCAAGCCGGCGAGCGCGCACCCCGTAATGTAATGGTCAGCGACTGCGTTGTTTATTACGGCTGTGTGCACTGTATGGGAATCTACACTGCGCACGAACACATGATCTAAACATGAATTGGTGATAATATTATTTCGTAATTCGACACGGGTGTATTGCTTAATTCCACATTCCAACCCTAGTTCATACAAGGAATTTAAATACAAATTAGTTACGGTGTTCGAATTCATTATGTTTATATTTGTGTCGCCAATAAGTAAAATGTTATTACAAATATTATTTCCGATTAAGTTGCATAGCTCCTTTATGAAGTTAGTTTTATTCGTATCTGGCGGCCGGTACACAGCGCAGACACATAACTTACAATCTTTATATATTTCAATGTTACCTAAAAGAGATTCAAAATTTAACGTTACAGAATTAATTTTCGTAAATAAATACTTTTTATGGATATACATAATAATTCCCCCTCCCCTACGACTATCACGTAATTTTGTGTACATGTTATAATTCGGTAATTCAAATAAGGATGCGCAATTTTCTTTTAAATTTACTTCTGTTAGTATAATTATATCGATGTTTCGGGTACTGTTATACACAATACATTCAATCTGTGAGAAATTTTTTGTAAGAGATCTTATGTTAATATGAAAAAATAATAATGAATTTACAGTTATCGATCGTACATAGTTATTCCAGTTATCATAACAACGTTCCTCAATTAATTTACTTGGATCACTAAAATCCATGATAAAAACGACTATAATATATATAAATTTGGACCGCTAGGGAGACGGGGCACCCTGTAAGAATAATAAGAACTTGTTTACTCACGTAGCTTGTTTAGCTGCTGATAACCAGCGCTCTATGTCCCTCTCACCTCTTACAGTGTGCACCCCCTCCTTGTCGTCCTTTCTTATTAAGATCGATCATTTTTTACACCATACGTATTTATAAATACCACTGTCTTTAAGTTTAGATTTTGACAGCCACAGCAAATACGCGGTAGAAGGGGTGAGGGCCTCTCGAAGAAACACTTTAAAAGTATCGTCGTGTCCTATATCTTTGCCTGTTATCGTAGTGGACCTCGATGACTCCAACCATTGATCTCGACATCCATCACGCAAGGTCAGGACAATGGTCGACGCGTTCCTACTCTGTGCCGGCAATGACTTAGGCATTTTACGAAAGGCGGAGACAACCTCGTTTTCGTTCTGTTTAAGAATTTGCCCAATTTTTTTTGCTATATCAAGAGTATTTTCGTTTTCATGTTTACTTATACCGCATATTTCAATTTTGTTGTTAAACTGGTTTTGTTCCATTACATTATTTTTTTGCTGTAACGCATCTATTTTAATTGTAAGTTTGTACATTTATTATTTATATCTTTACAATTATTTTCTAACGTTTTCATATGTGATTCATATGATTTCATTTTCTTTTGCAATTCGTCGATTTTATCGCAGTCAACCTGGAGACTTCGGCGTATTTCCTCTTGGATGACATCCCTTATTTGTCGTCGTATATCCGATAAAAACTGGTCATTGTAAGAACCTTGTACATTTGGTGTTTCGGGATCATCGTTTTCATCATCCTCAGGGTCAGGTAATATTGCAGATATGCGCCTCTGCTTATATTGGCTGCTACATGCGCGGCATTTCCAATCTACCGCCTCCGTTTCATACAAAACGTTAAGTTGTTCGGTTGTTAATGATGCGCAGGCGCCGTGAAGCCATTTGTTGCACTTATTACACTGTATTCCTGGCGATTTCTTTGTAACGTTTTTACCACACTTTGCACACTTGGCCATTATTTCACTTTTGAGATAAATAATTATATGTATTGAAACGACACTACATGCACTTTTAAATTATTATCGCACGCAGCGTTAACACGCGTGCGTTCGCTTGGATAGTGGATGAGACTGGTGATTTGATTTCCCTTTTGTGTATTCCCTCTTGATATTGAACCTGACAAAGACAAACCTACAAAAGATAATAGTGCAAGTAACCCCTAGTGAAGAAGACTCAAGTGAAACATTCCATGGCGGCCGGGAACAATCAGTGTTTGTGTTGTGAATCATGAAGATAAGGTACTGTACAATTTCTATTATCCTAAAACCGACTATAAAGTAAATAATTAATAAATAACCTCCTCTCTCCTCCCTCAGCACGCTTCCACAAATGCGGCACACCCTACCCTCCACTATTCAATATACATTTTCTGGTAGCAGGGCGTGGTTCACTATATACTATATACATTTTCTGGTATCAGAGCGTGGTTTTCATCCCTCTGGGCCCCCTTAATTATAGCGTGGTTTTCATCCCTCTGGGCCCCCTTAATTATAGCGTGGTTTAATCCCTCTGAGTCCCCCTGATTATAGCGTAGTTTCATGCCCCTGAGTCCCTTTGATTACAGTGTTATTCTCCCGTTTTGGTATTTTGGCTCTTAATTTGGTACCTAACGCATAATTACAATATAATTTGATTTCCTAACCTTTTAAAACGTGTTCGCATCGAGTTGTTTAAAATATAACGCAGTCGTGGGTAGAATCATATTGTCGCGCGCTCGCCTGCCGCATACTACGCGTTTCATTCGAGTATGCTCGTGAATTATATTTTATTATAAATAATATTATATGAAATTTTTATACATATAATATTGAGTATATAATTGTGTAGGGTGAATGTATAATGTGTAAAATATATAAATAAATATTGAATATAATTTTATATATTAAATATAAAATATAATAAATACACATAATATGGTTACATATATTTTATAATATTACGTCTATACGTTATTACCTATCCCGTTTTAAATTATAATTGAAGTTAGTTAAAATATTTTAATATAATTTCCTTAAAAAACTAACTTACTTTAAAATATTATCCCTACATTTTATTGTTACCCTTTTTTTTATTTTTATTTAAATGAAACTTAAGCCTTAATTGTAGTCATATTGTATATCATATTATTTTGTTGTATTGCGATATATGTAGATGCGACGCGTCCCTGAACTTGACCGTAACTGGTTTCTTATCTCGCCAGCTGTTGTGGATTCATTGTTTATTACGAGTTTATTATTTTTTTAATATTTTAGTTGAGTTATTTGTTTACTTGTTTTCTGATTTCGCCCGTTGGTAGTGGGTTCATTGTTTATTACGAGTTTATTATTTTTTAATATTTTAGTTGAGTTATTTGTTTACTTGATTTCTGATCTCGCCCGTTGGTAGTGGGTTCATTATTTATTACGAGTTTATTAATTTTTAATATTTTAGTTCAGTTATTAGTTTACTTGATAATTTAAAATGGCTACTCATGATGAAACAGTAAAATGTTCCTTATATACGGAAAGCGCAGAATATAGAAAAAATATAGGTGTGGTACGCTTTGTTTCCGATTGGATTGCCGATACCTCGGAACTTCTTGGCACTTCTGAAATACCTAGATTATTAGTTAGGTTCAAGGATTTAGATTCTCATTGTAATTTATTTGTAAACGCGTCCTCAGTGCTCCTGGGTGGGTTAGACCCGGCTATCGATTACCAAGAAATTAGTTATGTAAAAAAAGAAGTGCGTTTAGTAAATAAGAAAATAGACGACCTCCGGGTGCGTCAGTTAGAGTTGTGCCCACCAGCTCCCGTAGTTGATCCTGTTATGGCCAGTACACCCGTAAGAATGAGTAGTAAAAATATTACTGAGCGAACTCCTTGTAATAGATTACCTGATTTACCTATCCCTAAGTTTGATGGACGCCCTGACTCCTGGATAAGCTTTATTGATCAGTTTGACAGTGTAGTAGATTCCCAACACCATTTAACCCCCACAATGAAATTACAGTACTTGGTTGGATCCTTTGCAGATGAACCTAAGCGGTTGTTGCTACATTTAAAAATTGAAGAAGACAACTATGAAGTTGCCCGTGAGTTGTTGAAACAGCGGTATCACAATACACGGGTTCTTGCTGATACCTACATAACCCAGATACTTACCCTGCCGGAGATTTCGAATAAATTTACAGGTTTGCGCGCGGCCTTTTTGAACCCCTTGTTAACTGCCTATCGCTGTTTAGAGCGTTTAGATTTACCCGTATCCTATTGGTCTTACATGTTAGTACATATATGTTTGACTAAGCTTCCCTCTGATTTGAAATCCCGTTTTGAGCGTTGTTATGGCGGTGACGCTGATGAATTACCTACCTTTAAAAATCTTATTACCTTTTTGGAAGACGAATGTCGTCACCATGACAACGTTGGCAACACCTCCCTTGTAGATTCTAACCTGACGAAATTTAAAAGTACTGTACCTAAACATACTTACTTTGCGGCTCCTCCCTCCCCTATGTTAAATAATAGACAAAAAATGTTACCTGTAATAAATAATAGTAAAAAATGTTACCTGTGTGCTTCCTCTTCCCATTACCTCCGTGAATGTCCCGAATTTAGAGCTATGAATCCTAGAGAAAGATCGGGATTTGTAAAACATTCCCGGTCATGTTATAGGTGTTTGGACAAACATTCAATTCTTATGTGCAAGCGGGACTACAAATGTTCAACCTGCGGTCGCTCATCCCATCACACTATGCTATGTTTTAATGATTCCCGTAACCCAATGTATCCCACCTCATCCAATCGCAATTATAATTATAATTCCAGATTTGATAGACGCAATTATCCGCGTACCTGTCCTTCTTCTACCCGCGGTCCCCATATGGGCGGGGGCCAGCATAAGAAATATTCCCCTTCGCAACTCCAGCGCTCCCCCCAACGTCATTCCCAGAGAGCTTCTCCCCCCAGAGAAAATGCTCCGCCCCAATCTAGACAGGTTGAAAATAATATACGATATCGTGATAATTCCTATAATAGAGAAGATAGACCCACATAGCTAGATACTTGTATTACTCCCCCTTCCCCTTGCCTGAATATCTCACCCAGTTCCCTTATATTATTGCCTACTGTTAAATTACACGTTAAAACTGCTAGTGGTTATTATATTGAAGCGCGTGCCTTATGTGATACCGGTGCCCAGGGTTGCCTCATTACAACCGATCTTGTTGTTAATTATCTCAATTTGACCATCTCCCCCTCCTGTGCCCCTGTACGTGGCATAGGTAATATTCCTTTAGTGGTTTCCCGTGGTTCTATTTCCCTGTGTTTTAAACCTTTGTATAATTCCTTCCCTGAGGTGTCAACCTCTGCTATAGTTATAGATGTGATTGCCGGTACGCATCCTGAGTTTGAGTTCCCTAAGTCTGTGTTTTTTCCTAATAGTGATTTTTCCCTTGCTGACCCTACCTATAATAAGCCTGGCCCGATAGATATACTATTGGGTGCTGACGTGTTCGGCGCGCTTTTATTACAAGATAAAATATTTAACTTTAACGGCCTTACTGCTTTATCAATAAATTGGTTATTTGACCCACCTGCCTGCCCTCATTGGGGAGGATTGTTCGAAGCAGCCGTTAAATCTGCGAAAACCCACCTTAAAAGAGTGATTGGCGAAACTCCTTTGACGTTCGAGGAATTAACCACGATTTTTGCTAAAATTGAAGCGGTATTAAATTCCCTGCCGTTATGTCCCTTATCTAATGACCCTAACGATCTAGAAGTTTTGACGCCTGGTCATTTTTTGATTGGCCAACCTCTTAGTGCTTTGCCGGAGTATCCCTATAACAATGTAAAAATTAATTGTTTAACCCGTTTTCAAGTAGTGCAACAGGTAACTCAACATTTTTGGTCGCGGTGGCAGTTAGAGTACCTATACACTCTGCAGACTAGGCAGAAGTGGACTGATCCAGTGAATCCTCCAACAGTAGGCGAGCTAGTCCTCATCAAAGATGATAATTTACCCCCTTTACAGTGGCGACGTGGTCGCATTTCCCAAATTTATCCTGGTAAAGATAGCGTTGTGTGTGTGGTCGATGTTAAGACATCGACAGGTATCCTAAAGAGAGCCTTAACCAAATTAGTTCGTCTACCTATTAGTTAGCTACTCCCATTTTCTCGTAAACATTAGATGTTTAGGGCGGGGGCTATGTTTGTTCATATATGGCAACCCCGACTAGTTTAGAGTCTTGTGCGAACACCCCGCGCGAGCGGTCAACAGTAGTAGTTAGTAGTAGTTGTCGAGAAGTAGTAAAAGGGGCACGTGAGACGGCCGACGCGAGCGCACGTCCTTCCTGAATCTAATATTAATTAGCGGTGTGATTTTCCCTCCCTCAGCCTTATTTGATTTCCCTTTTGTGTATTCCCTCTTGATATTGAACCTGACAAAGACAAACCTACAAAAGATAATAGTGCAAGTAACCCCTAGTGAAGAAGACTCAAGTGAAACATTCCATGGCGGCCGGGAACAATCAGTGTTTGTGTTGTGAATCATGAAGATAAGGTACTGTACAATTTCTATTATCCTAAAACCGACTATAAAGTAAATAATTAATAAATAACCTCCTCTCTCCTCCCTCAGCACGCTTCCACAAATGCGGCACACCCTACCCTCCACTATTCAATATACATTTTCTGGTAGCAGGGCGTGGTTCACTATATACTATATACAATATATGTAAAAAGGGAAAAAAAGGGGTAGGAGTAAAAAAGTAGCAACATCTATTTGAAAAGCTCTCTAATCTTTTTATTTTTAATAGTTTAATTATTTATTTAAAATAGCATATTTTACAATAGAATATGTACATTCGATTTACTCTTCCCACCAGTAATTACAATCCTTTATAAAATCCAAAACAACCACTTAAAACATAAATTAAAAGTTACAACACAAAGTCACAATGGAGTCCATTAAAGAATCGCTTGCTGCAATGGCTGATATGTTCAACAGTAGGATGAATGAATTCCAACAGACTTGCACAAAACAGCAACCCCTGCAACCGTGTCATCCTTATCATCGGAATTCAACACCTTCAAGTCATTCATCCTCACAGCGCTTAGTGGACTTCAAAGGCAGATCGAATGCCTCGCTAGGGAAATTGATCGTGTAGAGATGGTGAGACGACGAAAAGTACTCCTGTACGGGCTGATACGTGCCCTATACACCCTTTGTTGATAATTGATAATTGATAGTTGATAGTTGATAATTAATGTATATTAAATAAAATAGATAAAAGTTCATATACTTGATATTTATTAGCCACTACGTTGTTACAAGTTTGATAGTTAAATGATATTTGCTAAAATGATAAGTTGCTAATGATATTGAGACCCGTGAGCACGCGCGGCTGTTGTTCGCGTACTGAATTATAAACTATTAAAAGCGTATAAAATAAAAACGTTGTAGCGTGAATTGCTGACGCTACAAATCAGCGTATTAGCCCGTACATGCTCCCGGGCCGAAAGATAATGTGGTGAACTAATACTACTAACAAGATGATACAAAAAACCAATAAAAAATAACATATAAAACATATACATTGCATAACCGTTATTACACTCCGGTATCAATTGTGAAAACGGACTGAAGCACAGGTGAGGTGCCTCAGTTACGACGGATTTTTCGCGCACTTGTTAGCATGCTTTCATTTATCCCTTCATCACTTTGACACTTTAAATGCTGGCTTGGCATGTCACTTACACCGTGCACATCCCTATCACTTATCACTGCTGGATCGCTCCCGCCGGCCGACTCCCGGCGGCGAGCGCGTCTCACGCGCCTCCAACCGCTGACTGCGCCGACTACTGCTGCCACCGCCACGACCAGATAAATGAGGGAGTAATGGTGAATATCATGATAGGATATTCCCTCAATCAACGGCTGGTCCCTTTTCATGTTGTCCAGTTGGTCTTGTATGGCGAGTAGTTGCTTCGGATCTACTCTTTCTGAACTAGTACTGGCAGGGGACTCGGGAAACGAGATGTTTATTATATGGTTGATAGGCGCGATTTCTGGTACGGCTAAATCCGTCTTTAACCCGAATTTGCTCATATATTGGCTATTTGAATAATAAATAAAATCAGCTGTTTTAATAATACAGCCTCGACCGACGGTTAATAACCCCGTATGACTCAGCTGAATGGCGGTAATATGATCTTCGCACAGTAGCCTTAGGTGACTTGTATTGCAATAGAAATAAAAGTATGTGTTCATTGCGTTTGTTTGTAAAATAATATTTTTACAAGGCTCTGTGATAGTTTTGCATATATTTGCGCTTCCTTTCTCGCATAAAGTTTGATCGTTTTTCATATGATAGATAGGTTTCTTAAAATGGCATAAGAGAATTTCAAAGTCTTGCTCAAAACACGTTTGTAAGTCATTTTCTACTACGGACAAATATAAATCCTTGTTTATATTCAATGCTATGAATTTGCTGATAGGTACAATGCTGATCATGTTGTTTCCCGCTTGTCTGGGAATGGAAGTAACTTGAAACATTTCGTACGAGTCTCTTGCTATTAATGGGATTCGAACTTCAAATATAAGAAATTTTTTTGATAATCGGGCTTTAGTTCTTAAAATTTTGTATAATTTTGATAAAATCACGTGGTCAGTCGGTAATGATAGGTCTTTAGGGAGTTTTGCTGATATGACGCTTAGCTCTTGTTGTAATTGCTCAGGTTGGAAGAGGTGTACGTCATATTTACCATGAAATACGTCAGTGAGCGTGTTTAGAAGTTCATCCTGAATATGTTTTAAATCATACAACATGTTGTTAGTGATCATTGCTAAGAGAGTGAACTCGTTGATATAGGAGCTGTTTTGAAGCTCTGATTTAACAATATTTATGGAACCCGCTAAGTCCATAAGTTTTTTATTTACTATTTTGTGATTCTTCTCCATTATAACTTCCGCCCTCTTGATTAAAACGTAGTGGCTAATAAATATCAAGTATATGAACTTTTATCTATTTTATTTAATATACATTAATTATCAAATATCAACTATCAACTATCAACTATCAATTATCAATTATCATTTATCAACAAAGGGTGTATAGGGCACGTATCAGCCCGTACATTAACCTTTTTTGGTCCTTCGAACCTTAGAACTTCGTGCGTGTGAGTCTAAGCAAGATCATACGTGTGAAAAAACCAGCGCTATAAACATTAACTATAAGTGGAACAGTTCAGCAGCGACAGTTTAAGTGATATCAACTACCTATAATTGGGCGTTCAGCAGCAGCAGCAGCAGCAGAACAGCAGTAAGGACAGCAACCATCGAGTAACAAATTATCAAGTAAGATCTTTCCATTTTATATCTTTCAACCTAAAAATATAAAATGTCGACCATTAAGGATATATTGGCCACCCAACAGCAAATTTTGGATGCCATGGTGCAAATGCACACTAATTTTAAAAAAGATCGTGCCGAGAGAAAGACCTCGGACTATATTAAGAAACGAGTAGAGACGATTGATAAGTACTGGCAGGAATTTCAGGAAAATCACTCAAAGCTCGGTAAAATCGAGTTTGCGAAGTCTCATTCTTACTTCACTAGTGAGCAATATTCATTAGTGAAGGAGAAATATGAAAATATTAGAGCAGTTTTTAAGAATTATCAGGTTGAAGAGGATAGACCGTCCACGCCTGTTCTCAAGCCAGCGACGTTAATGAGCAATCCAGGACCATCTCGACAACCGTCCCCTCAAATATCAATGTCGCAGTCCCAAGGGACGAACAGCAAAACTGACGAGATGTTGCGTAAGCAAAGTAGCAATTTTAAAGCACTTGAGCATACTCTATCAAATATTAATTTAGAAGCAATATCAGAAAAATGGGAATTCGATCATATCCTGCGTACAATACAATCACGTTGGTCTAATATCGACGCACTACATTGGGAATTAGACAGTGAATTGGGCGGTAGAAATTTAACATATGAAGCTGCCTTCTTAAATTATGAATCAAAATATAACGACATCATTAAATCTATCAATAGAAAGTTATGGTCAGTTTCGCATAAGGAGCAATTAACACCTCATGTAGAAATACCGACATTTAGTGGGAGTTATCATCAGTGGACCTCGTTCAAAGATCTATTTATTAAAACAATACATGGGAATCCATCATTATCGAACGCGCAGAAGATGCAGTTCCTAAAAACAAAGGTCAGAGGCGAGGCGGAAAGACTTATACAGCATTTGCCTATTACTTCTGATAACTATACGATCAGTTGGGACATCTTAAACAATCGATATAATAATAAACGCTTAATTTTCCGTTCGTATATCGATATTTTATTAAATATTCCCGTGGTACAGCAGATATCATTAAACCACATCAAGCGTATTCATGACACCACGTTGGAGACATTAAATGCTATCAAAAATTTAGGTGTCGACGTGGAGTCCTGGGATCCATTGCTCGTACATCTCTTATCACAAAAACTCGATGCGGAAACTCATAATAATTACATAACTTCATGCAAACATCCCCGTGAACTGCCAAGTTTGCAAGAATTCATATCGTTTTTAGAAAGTATTTTCACAAGTTTGGAATCTTCACGCAAAAAACCTGAAAATTATCATACAAATAAAACGACACATCATGCAAATAATTATTTGTCCAACAAATTTCATAAAAATTTCCACAAACAGGCATTTCCGGCGAACAATAGGTCTATTTCGCAACATCCTCATATCAAAAACAATAATTACACAAAATTTTACAAATGTGTACTTTGCAAAAGTAATGAACATTGCCTTTATTATTGTAAAGAATTTTTAAATATGACACCTTACCTAAAACGCCGAACTTGATCAAAATATAGTGTATGCGAAAACTGTCTTTATTCGCATAACGGTAAGCAGTGTATTTCAGAAAAACGATGCTTGGAATGCAATGCGGCGCATAATACAATTTTTCATGAGGCATTTACGCAATCGGGTCAAACAAATAACTTTATTGCTGCCAAAACAACATCCGGCTCGAAGGACCAAAAAAGGTTAATGTACGGGCTGATACGTGCCCTATACACCCTTTGTTGATAATTGATAATTGATAGTTGATAGTTGATAGTTGATAGTTGATGGTTGATAATTAATGTATATTAAATAAAATAGATAAAAGTTCATATACTTGATATTTATTAGCCACTACGTTGTTACAAGTTTGATAGTTAAATGATATTTGCTAAAATGATAAGTTGCTAATGATATTGAGACCCGTGAGCACGCGCGGCTGTTGTTCGCGTACTGAATTATAAACTATTAAAAGCGTATAAAATAAAAACGTTGTAGCGTGAATTGCTGACGCTACAAATCAGCGTATTAGCCCGTACAACTCCTATTCCATGGAGTTGGTGAGGAACGCTCGGAGGATGCCACCGCCCGCATTACCAGTCTAGTTGCAGAGCATTTAGACCTGCCTAATTTTTCCACTAGCTGCATAAAGTTCTGCCATCGCCTGGGCAGACAGATGAATAATAAGCCCAGGCCAATAGTGGTTAAATTTTCTGATACAGTAATGCGGGATAAGGTATGGTTCGCCAAGACGAAGTTTAAAGGCACCGGTGTCACCGAGTCAGAGTTTCTAACGAGGACCCGACACAATGTGTTTATGGAGGCCAGGAAGCGTTTCGGCATTGGCAAGTGCTGGACATGTGAAGGTTACATCCACATCATAGCTACAGACGGGTCGAAACATCGTGCTGAATCCTTGTGTGATCTTGATCTCGTCCCAGTATGCAAGTCCCCAGCCCAAAACATCCAAGTAGTGAAGAATAGTGACAAAGTGATAGTCCAAAGGGCTAAGCGTGTTGTTAATAAGAAGTAGATCCAAATAATTTTTCTCTCCACAATACTTTGTTTATGTTAAATGTTGTTTTACCCACTTTTAATCGTTTTGTGTTGTGAAGTAATTGTAAACAATTATTTATTAATGTATTGGACAACGTCACTCTGACATTTGTCAATCTGGCTAAAACAGTAAATTTTTGCTGTGGATGGCTGGTTTTCTATCCAAAATTGTTTAATTTAACCGATAATTATGTTGTTAATTACTTTGAGCTTGTCTGATAATTTGCTATATTTATGTCTTATTTTTTTTTTTTTAATTTAAGTTAATTTTTTTTTTCCTTTTTACATTTTAACAAGTTTACTTATAATTATGTATATATATATATATATATATATATATATGTGTGTATATATATATATATATATATATATATATATATATATATGTGTGTATATATATATATATATATATATATGTGTGTATATATATATATATATATATATATATATATATATATATATATATATATATATATATATATATATATATATATATATATATATATATATATATATATATATATATATATATATATATATATATATATATATATATATATATATATATATATATATAGTTTTATAAAAATACTATAAAATTATAATTTTATATTATATAATATATATTTTATTATATATATATATTATTTTTATATTTATATATATTAAAAAGCTATTAAATTATTAAAATATATATTTAATATTTTATAATATATATATATATATTATATAAAATTTAAAAACATTTTCCCCTTTTGGGGAAAACCTTTAATCCTGGGAAAAACGGGTCAAGGGTTTCCACTTCCCCCCCAAAAAAAAAATCCTTTTTAAACATATACTGACTATGGGCCTATATAATACTACCCTTTTTTTCTTAAAATTTTTGGGGGCCCGGGTTTATAGTCAATTAAAATCATTAAATTTTCAAAAAAAGTCATTTTGAATCTTTACCCAAACGGGTTTTGTTTTGGTATAGTAAAAAAATATGCTTTGATCAAAATAAATGATAAACAGAGCTGGAATGGATAATCAAAGGGTTACTGTGGACTTTTTTAGATTTGTAAAAGCTTTTGGGGACCCTTAGGGCCTTTGTGTTCTTCTGGCTGTTTTAGGTTTTTTAACAAAATCTCCTAAAGTTATTGTTTGGGTTTTAAAATTTTACTTTTTATGGCCGCCGGGGAAGGGTGTAAAAAATTTAGGATTTTTCTCTGAGTTGGGGTTTCCCTTAAAATGGGGGGCGTTCC